>JAOYMU010000263.1:5289849-5300086 GCA_025802295.1 Psammodynastes pulverulentus | reverse complement strand
TTTTATAGAATAAAAGAGATTGAAAATGTTTTTACTAAAACAATGCTTCAAATTTAGAAGAACAAATATACAGTTTTGATATGGGATATTTCTCTTTTAACTCTTTTGATAATATATTTTGATCAGGATAATTATTATGGTTTGGCTAAAATAAAATCTTTAAGAGCATACAACCTTTATAAACGAAACAATTTTTATAGCAGTGGTGAACCTCTCAACAAAGGTGATAGAAATATTAGAGCTCTAGCATTACAATCTTAGACTAAGGCTGGGTGTGTGTGTGTGTGTCCAGCATGCTTACTGGGGAATTCTGCGATTTCAAGTCCATATATCTTAAAGTTGCCAAATTTGAAAAAGACTACTTCAAATAAAATCATGGTCTATTAGAAGACCTTGCTGGATTATTATGTTGATACTGTATAATAGGAAAAAACAGGTAAGCTTGAAATAAATCCACAAGAAGCATGCATTCAGGATAGAAACATAATATTCACCCTGAATGTTCTGAGACGACTGTTTTGAATGGCCCAGTATTTCTTACTTGTGCAGCAAGGCTGGGTATAAAAAAATAATAATAATTTAAGCAAATGATTCATTAAAGCAGCCTCATACCAAACCCTCACCCCAAAAAGCATGGTTGCTCTAACTGATTAGTAGACAACTATTGTGCTCACACTCACGTGAGGCCCAAAACATTTCTTCCAAATCACTTCTGAAGCAGGCACCACTCTAACAATGATTTAATAACATCAATGAGGTAATCAGCTATTACCCAGACACCACATCCTATTAATATGCCTGGGAAGGCAGGATGATAGTTTGAGATCTCCTGCTCGTTCAGTGGGTCACCAGGATAATATATAATGTTATGGAACAATTTATTCTTGCTGAAGTGTAACAGCTATGCTTATTGTTTAGGGAAAGAAAAACATTTACAAACTTGGACAGCTCAGAGCAAACCATAATAACGGACAAGAGCTTGTCAGAGAATGTTAATTTTATTCCAGCGTGAAGGGCTTGCAGTAATGAAATATATTTTATGTGGCACTTTTATTCCACCAGTGATGAATAGGTCATAAACAGCAACATGAATATATTTAAAGGAAAATCTTAGGCAAGAAAAAAATCTTTTTTTTTAAACAAAAACTATTGTTTGAACTGGTGCTCTCTGAGTCTTGATACAGAGCAGAGCAGAAAGGTAGTTTCTACTAAAGGGTGTATCTTTCTTCCCCTTTTTAAAAAAGTAAAAATGGTTTTGTCCTTGCTTTTCTGCTTGTGTTGATGGAAAACGAAGCTCTTCCTTGCTCTTCTGACTATGAACTTCAAAACCAATACTAATGATTTCTCAACAATGGTTTCAGAATATTTTAGTGATTTCATTACGCAGCATTATCATAACAAAGGAGAAAAATAACAACAACAAACCTGATATAGAATTTTTCATTTTATATGCACATAACGTTTAGCAAGATTCTTCCTCAAGTTCTGTCAGAGGTTGGTTGTGCCTTCATGTCCTCTAATAGCCTTTCTCTCATTTTATTTCTTGTGAAAATGTGCTCACTATATCAGGATATTCTTATTGGTTGTAAAAAAAGTAGTCTGCCAATTCCACCTCCATCCCAAGATTAATTCTGGGACCAAACCAATGTGTTGAAATAAAAAATTTAGGGCCTGACTTTGGGAATATCGTTTTATCCACAGAATTTTCTCACCAAACCAATACATCCAAAATGCATGCGTGTTTAAATTATTAGTTTACATCCCACATTCATTCACAATATTCTGGAGAGTCACCTAATCCATAAAACACAATCCACAATTCATTAAAGGGAACAGAGAATTGACCCAATATTAGTTTAAGCTAAAAATACAAATAACATTTGGATAAAAAGATGAACATTCCTTCAATTAACAGTAGCTTTTTACATGAGAGATCCCTGAAACACACTACAGGTAATCCTCGGCTTATGACTGATCACTAAGTGACTGTTTTTAAGTTGTAACATGATCCAGATTCAAAGGTTCGATGGCCACTCCCCCTTTCCCAATGATTATGTAATCACATTTTGGGTGCTTGGCAACCACCTATATTTACAGATATTTGCAATGTCCTGTTTAACATGAGTGCAATTTACAATATGTTGTGGGTTTTTTTTGTAGAAAGTGATCTTTACTTTCAGTTTCAGGCAAAATATGGCCACTGTGGACAATGGGTTTGCTTAACAACCATGATTTTCACTTAACAACATTGTATCCTGTACTCCTTGTGAGGGGTACTTGTTGAGAACACTGGTTCCATTTCTCCCTGAGTAGGTGGTTCCAACCAGTAGTGATTGAGGAGAATTCTTTCCTTCTACAATTAGCAGGTAGTCCTCAATCGTACAGTTGTACGTAATGCCAGTCATTAAGTGCATCATCAGAGGACCAACTACATTTTATGGCATTTTTTTTACAACAGTTGTTAATTGGGAGGGCGGCCATTGTAACTTCAAATCTGGGTTGTACCTTTTTTTTGTTGTTTGGTCTGTTGTAATGTTGAATGGTCACTAAGCATCCGGTCATTAAGCGAGGACCTCACTACCTGAACGCTCCTGAGCTACTTTATACTGTAAATCAGGGCTACACTAAATACTTGGTCTTGGAACTGCACACTCTGACTAATGGGAGAGGACGGGAGGACATTTGCAACACAATATTTTAAGATATTGCTTTTTTTTTCTTATTCAAGGCTTTTCAACATTTGCAAATAATTGCTAGGAATGGAATACAAATTAATTCATTTGAGCGCTGAGACTCTGATCTAGTGCTTCCCTATTGCTGGTTGGACAGAAATTTTTAAAGCTTTAATTCTGAGGTGATGGCATACTGCTTCCATTTTGTTGCCAAGAAATCTACATGAACATTTCTGGAGTCATCAGGAGTTAAGCTGACTCAAGACAGACTTTATTTTTTACTTGTTTTGAAATATTACTGACTGAATACAGCTATATAAGTGAACATGCAAACAATCAAGAGTCTGAGATAGTCAAGGCCTTTTTCTTCCATGTCAACAGAAAATAGATAAGCAGAATTGGGAAAATGCCAGAATCCCCACTGAGTTGCACTTTATGGTCATCCATTCTTCAATATTACTGTGAAGAGGACCTAGGAGCATTCTTTGCTTTCAAATTTATGCTAACGTTTGAATGTATGTATTTAAAATGAATTGTTGTATTCTCTGTGGGAAGTTCAATGATGATATTTTTCAGACCCAAAATAAATGTGGCCTTATAAATCTGCATCATGAATAAATAAAAACAGTAAAATAGCTCAGACTCTTGTTCCCCTCAGGCTGAACTAGTCTTCTAAGGACACTTTTCATTTATGAAACACCCCACTTACTTGACAGCTGCTTTATCCTGCCAGTATGGTAGCAGTGAAGCTGAGCAGAGGACCCAACCAAGACAAAAACTGGGCATTTTCGCCTGTCAAACAACACTTGTTTAATCTGTCTTCAGCATGCAAATTTGCTGCTGATGAAAACAGCCCATTTGCAATGTGTCAAAGATGGAATTGTGGCAAATGTAGTGTAGATCTCCAGAGAAAGAAATATCTTTCTGCAGTCATCAATGGCACACAGTTTTTGAAAGAACAATGAAGGGGAACACTTGGAACAGGGGATTCCTTTGCTGCTAAAGATAACAAACTATATCAAAAGCTGTGTCAAAAAGCCCCAGTCTATACTCTTTCTAACTCAGTCACTGAATATACTGAGTATACCATCAATTCATTACAGAAAAGAGGTTTGCATTTTGCAAAACTCCTGTACAGTCTTTGTTCAATGGCCGCCCTGTTTAGTGACTTAGTTCAAAGTTATGATGGCACTGAAAAACTAATTTTATTACTGTCCTGCAGTGTATAAGCACTGTAACATCCCTGCAGTCATGTGATTGAGATTTGGGTGCTTTGCAATCAGTGGGTATTTATGATTGTTACAGTGTCCCTGAAGTCACAACCATTTATGAGTCAGCAGAGTCAATGGAGAAGTCACCAATGAAATTGCAAGTCGTGGTCATGTGATGTCTTCTTTAGCTACTGAGGTGGGAGTGAGGTCGTAAGTCTATCACAATCATGTCTTGCTTAATAACCACATGTTTAGTTCAGATGGAGTTGCTGGTCCCAATTGTAATAGTTAAACAAGGACTTAACCATTGTGTATTGTGAAAACACAATGCACAATATCTATGGAGATTGTCAGTCATCCAAACCGTGGTTGTCCCAAAGGTGCTTTTTCAAGAGGCAACTGGACTGTTTTTTCTTTGAAGTCATTTCGCTTCTCATCCAAGAAGCTTCTTCAGCTGTCTATGTGTGTGTGTGTGTGTGTGTGTGTGTGTGTGTGTGTGTGTTATATCCATGTATAAGTATATAAAGTAAGGATTTTCTGCAATGTCTTTCTATGGACCATAAATGTGATATTAATTGTATGATTGTAATTATTGTGCATTGTGTTTTCAAATAAATAAGAGTTGCATGGGAAAATCCAGTTAAGAACAGGACTTATAGGGAAAGATGGGGTTTATTGCTTTGATTACAGTTCTGATTGAAACATTTCCTCCTCAAAACAAAAGGGAGACTTATATCAAAGAGACACAGAAAAAAAAAGAATTAACCTTTTCTCTATGTGCAAATCCAAAGTCTTTAGGCAGTAATAGTAATAATAATAGCACCTTAATCATTAGTCAAGTGACCATACCAAAGTATTTATATCTGCTTCCTACATTGATTGCTTAACTTTTGGACAAATGTATCGTTATTATATGATGATTTGCTTTTATCCATAGAAGTGAATGGTAACAACTTATTTTCACCAGAGAAAGTTTTGCATGAAATATGTGGCTCTTTCTTGTCATTTATAATCATCTTCTTCAAACTGGTTCTCTCCAGATGCATTGAAATTACAATTCCCATAATTGCTAATTAGTGTTAGTTGGGAATTATGGGAATTGTAATCTCAATGTATTTATTTGGAAAGACCCCAGTGGGTAAAGGAAGTTTCCATGTTAAGAGTGATGACAAGAATGTTGGGAATCGTTTTCACAAAGATTATGATTTTTATTTCCTATAGAAAGTAACAGTAAAAAGCAAACTTGTTGACCATGCAGAAAAAAAAAATCAAAATCCCAAAGCAATTATTTTGGTCAGTTGAAATTTGGAATAGCTGTAAGCTTTTGGTCCTTAAAACTAGTCATCAGTCTTTTGGGGGCTTTAACCACCTTCCCTAATGAAGACTTCTCAGAAAGGCTGTACTTATTATAAAACTTCAGCCAGCTTAATAAAAGTATTCCTTTTGTGAATGTTGCCTTTATTTACCGTAGCTTCTGAACAAAAGGCAACACAACTTCAACAAAACCTGCAAAGGTACCGGCAGAATATCAGAGATGTCCTTTTCAATAGGCAATAGCTCAATTTATTCAGACAGTATTTAGCATTCATGGGAACATGTCCATGAACTTTTGCTTCCCTTCAGTTTCCAAATGCCCACTTACCAATTCAGAACATTTACTACTGCTCTTACTCTTTTTATACCTTCTTGGCTCTCCTTAATGTCAGCCATCTAGCAGCTTGATCCTGCATGTTATAATGTCAGGCAACTGATTGCGAGGCTCATATCTCCCAGCAGGCCAGCTAAACTGGCAGATCTGTTGCACTTATTCCATAGTATTCGGAATCTTAAAAAAGCGATTCTTAAAGTATACCCTGGAATAATCTGAGACATTTAGAGAAGCTGAAGTTTCTTTCAACTTTCCTCCTTGATTCCAAAACACTTTGAGGGGTTTGGGAACCACACTGTTATACAGATAATTACAACCTCTTTTACAAAGGGACCATACAACAGTAACCAGTATATAAAACTCACAAAACCCTCCCTCCCCATTCCACCTCCCACCCCCCACCTCGGTTTTTAGTGTTCTACAAATAACAATACAAATGCCAATAGTACTTTAGCTTCTATATCGCCCAAATGATTGTGTTAAAAGTATTATCTTCTCTTTTTTTGCATTTAAGGGGATCAGCAATGAGACAGATAATGCAACAATGCAATCAGCCTTTCCACAAAATGTTTATGGGCTTGTGCTTGTTTTCTTCCCCACCATGAGGATATCATTCCTATAAGCAATACTGGCTTTCAGAAGGTTTGGAAAAAACATCGTTTTTGTGTCTCTGTGCCTATGGGAGACAGGGAGGCGAGTAAAGAAGGGTTGTCCATAAGCTCCGCCCTATAGCAACTACATTTCTCCAATACCCGCGCTGTTAGGAAGGCACACCCCTAACAGTCCTGGGATTTGAGAAGGGAAACTTTCTCTGGCTGGCTAAAGGCAAGAGGATTTCTGATCAAATTGGGGTTTTCTTTACAATACAGGATTGACAATGCAAGGTAATTACTGCACTGTAATTATAATGACAGCATAATTGCTCGGGTTTTGCGGAGGGCTAAACAGTAAAGTGAATAATGCATGAAGATCTCATGGCGCATTTAGAAAGATGGATAGTAATGGTGAAAAGCATGTTAATATTGATCTGTCCAAGGATGACTGAACTCTCTGATCTCATAAAAGGTATTCTGGAAGGCCAGTGCTATTTCTAGATTAGGGTGGAAGAAATATAGAACAAAACAGAACGAACAGATCAGACTTAATTTATGTAAAGTCATATTCAATTACTTGTGCTGGCTTCCTCTCTCTGGCATTTTTGGGGTATTTCTTAGTTTTATGGACCCAGAAAAAAAAAAAAAGGACAAAGGCAGCAGCAGCAACCAATGAAACTCTGCCCTTTTTGTTTTCAACTGAAATATCTGCTTTGTGCTCTATACAAGGGGAGGATAGAATGGGTTAACAAAAGAATGTATGAAAAATGAAGAAAACATGAAGAATAGCAAAACCTGAGATGGACCATTTTCCTGAACTTTTGGCCTGCTGGTAATTCAGGGGTTAGGAAATGATGGTGGCTTAGAAGCAAAGCAAGATCCAGGAATTTCACAAATAATTCCAGGAGACAGAAGAAAGTAATGGACGAATTCAGTACCAATTTTGTCATTTTCTAAGAAATGAAAGAGAACTTGGGCAAATTATTTTGAAACCTCAAGTCATGTATCTCCCCTCTCCCCCAAATATCTACTTGCATTCTTTGAGAGAGGGCGAGGAATTGGGGCCTCAATCCTGTGCTGAATCCTGAACTCGGTGGACTTCCCTCTGAGTAACCCTCACATACTTAAATACAGACGTTAATCAAAAATTTCTAGGTTTATTAATTCCCAGAATAGTGTGCACTGCTCCTGAGTGATGTGTGTTGTGTGTGTGTGTGTGTGTGTATGTGTGTGTGTGTATATATATATGTATATGTATATGTATATGTATATGTATATGTATATGTATATGTATATGTATATATATGTTTATACTGTATGTGTATGTCTATGATGCACATATGTTATATTTACAGAAATACACAAACACTAGACATATCTCTTTTGTGACTTGTTGTTTGCAAATGTAGTTCAGCCAAATTCTGGTATCTGTATAGTTTTCTCTGGCCTGTAACCAATTCTTTCCATGGTGCCTAATAGAAAATGGTTCACTTAGTTTAGAGGATGTGAACAATTGTGGTTTGTGGCTCAGTATTTTAGTTGACCCTTAAGAATATTTTTTTTCATATCTAGGCTGTACCTTAATTGGAATACTGCAGTTAATTGCTTTTAAAAACTTTTTAGAGATTTCCTATTGAAACTTTAATGTTATTGGAAGAGACTAAAGGGAGAATGTGAACCAGCCCTATACTTCACCAAGTTCTGGAAGTTATGTGAACTCTTATTATTTTCTCTAATGACAGAATAAGACTCTATTTAAATTTAAGATTGTAAAAATCTCCCATGCAAGGAAATACAAGATACCACCTTAAAATATTCTTTTGGCAACATGCATGATTTATACACTTTTCAAGCATACCAATAGTAAAACCAGATTGAGAGGAGTCTTATCATTTTTTAATGATGTGCACTGTGACTAATGTGGTAATATATTCACTATGTTCATATTTCAAACGTACTTTTCCTTTTGTGGTTAAGCTATGGAAGTTTCAAAGTAGGGGCATAACTGAATGACTGCCTCTCTCATAAGGTCATCAGGAAACATACCTGAAACAGGTTTAGATCATAAAGGGTTTTCTTTAATGACTGAAGTGATGGAAAAAAATGGATCAACGGGGAAGGACTGCCCTTTCAAAAATAAAAGGCACTAATTCCATGCCACCAATGAATAATAAAAAGTTAAGATTGATAACTGAGTGAACAATTCCAGAATTCTAGCAATTACAGTTTTCATATCTCTGAAAGGCAGCAAGTTGAAGAGGGCTGCTTTAAGATGAATTCTTCAAGTTGAGCTGAAATTCTTTGCAACTTTGTGGATATGTTCATACAGTTTTCATGGCAATGTTACAGAAAGGATTTGTTATTCCCTTCTTTATAATGTTTTTTAACCTCCCAGTCTAGCCAGTCTACAGATCTTAAATTGATTGATTGACTGACTGACTGACTGATTGATTTATCTAACTTGTATATCATCCATCTTGCTGAAGGCAACTCTAGGCAGCTTACAGACATAACCAGAAGTCTCCCATCTAAGCATTCACCAAATCAGAACCTGCTTAGTCTATATGTTTTCATAGGTTTTCATGGGTATTGGTATACAAGTCTTGGCCTATTCGGGTCTTTTCCCGTGTAAGATTGAGCATGTCTTGGTGACGTTTCGATGAGGTCTCACTCGTCATCTTCAGGCTAGTGCGAGCAAGGCGCGATCGGAGCTGCCGTCTCTCTATAAATACTGGTGGGGAGGTAATGGCCTGTGTGGTAACATCCTGAGCTCTAGTATTGTGGCGTCCTAAATGCTCGTTAGTCTTTTGTGCTGTAATGACCTGAGTAATGGCCTGTGTGGTAACATCCTGAGTGCTGGTATTGTGGCATCCTGAGTCTTGTGCTGCAACATACTGGGCATTGGGTATTAGGTACCCACACAGCCCATTACCTCCCCACCAGTATTTATAAAGAGACGGCAGCTCCAATCGTGCCTTGCTCACACAGGCACAAAGCCACAACCACCAGCCTGAAGATGATGAGTGGGAACTCGTTGCACACACACACACACACACACACACAAACACACACACACACATGTTTATGTGTTGCACCATAATCTTCCCAGGAGGTGACCCGCTAACGTAGCTTCAGAGTTTACTACATTCTTCAATAGTGAGCCCTATAGTCCTTCCCAAAATTACTCAAAAAAGTGGGAAAAGTTGTACAAACCAGCTCAGTGAGGTTGTTGTGCACACAAATATTTGCAAGACCGTACCTCTTGCCTGAAACATTAACAGGCAAAAATGTCACCAAAGATCACCAAATTTCCTTCATAAGACTCTGTAAGAAGACAGCTTCTTACCCACAATTAAGAGAGATTTGGAGAATCTGGGGGGGGGGAGATTCTTTAGGACTGGTTTCAAGAAACTATTACATTCCATGTGTTTTCAGATTTTTTCTCTCCTAAAAGTAGAGGAGTCCTTTCTTGAAGGGTAGGGACAAATCACATCCATGCTCCCCATCATGCTCATTGGGACCTTCCATAGTAGTTCTGTTTCACACAGACCGCTATGAAGGCCATTAGACAGCCTAGCTGTCTAATGAAGAAGAAGAAAAATAAGTGCTGAATTGTATGAATGTGTCCTGGGGTGGTCTTTTGCCCTGGGGATGAGAAAACACTCCTCAAGGCATAATATCACATCAACTTTCAATCCCATAATCAAAGAAATCAAGGCAAATGCAGTAGAGCACGGATGTCAAAGTTGATTTCATTGACAGTCGCATCAGGGTTGTATTTGACCTTGGGAGCTGGGGTAGGCATGGCCGGGGTGGGCACTCACTTGTGTCAGGGGCACCTGTGGTGGCCAAGTGCTAAGGCAAGACTTCCCTCAGACCCTCACTCACTCTCATTATAATCTCCTTCCTTCCTTCTCTTCTTCCTTCCCTCTTCATTCTCCTTTCTTCTTCCTTCCCCCCTTTCCTTTTTTTTCCTTCCTCGCTCTCTTCCCATTTTTCCTCCTTTTTCTTTTCTCTTTCCTTTTCACCTTTCCTATCCCTTCTTGCATGCTCAAATGCAAAAGGGGAAACATTTTTCCTTTTGTTTTGTTTTTAGTTTGTTTTGCTAGCCCT
>JAOYMU010000263.1:5256601-5267363 GCA_025802295.1 Psammodynastes pulverulentus | reverse complement strand
AGAATAGAATTCTTTATTGGCCAAGTATGATTGGACACACAAGGAATTTGTTTTGGTGCAGATTTGAGCCAATCTGGATCGGTCACCACAACCAACAGGTTTGTCCTCCGAATGATACATTCTGCTAGAGAGAAGTTCCTTGAAGATGGGCTCCAATACAAGTCTAAAAACTTGGAACACGAAAATGCTGGTCCCAGGCACCGACTCAGATTGGATCTTGCACTTAAAAGTTTTGGCTTAGTTCTAACCTGAAATCTAGAGGAGAACTGGGGCAACCTTTAAACTGCAATATGGATGTATGAATGGGAGGAGAGGGATTTTTTGAGGACTCCTTGTTGTATTACTATATTGCTAGTTTATGAATTATAGTATGCTTTCACCCTTCCCATCTTAAAATGCGGTCAGTTTTTAAGCAATCTTGATTAAAGAAGATGCCAAGGACACAAAAAGAGTTATCAAGGGCTGTTACATAGCTAGCTCTAGAACTACAGATTGTGCACCTCTGCTCTACAGTTGTTGCAGAGATACGTCCTTTCCCCAGATTTCAGGATTCCCTCCCTGAACTCATGCAGCTTTGGAGATACATTACCCCCATATCAACTCCAATGTTATTGCTTTATGCGTTTTTAACTGCATTTTAATGGTGTGGTTTATAAACATAATTATTATTACCACGATTATTGACAGCCAGAGTTACTGTAAGTCAGTTTCCCATGTTATAGGAATTGTGCAAATAGTAAGCATCAATGAAAGCAAATAACAAAATTGAAAAGCCTATTTAAGACTACGATGTTATAAAAAAAAGGTCAAGTCAAATATTTAGGATCCAGAATATTTACTACTGATTAGATTGGAAATAAAATTGATCACCAGTGTAACTCAGAATTAATGTAATTTCTGAGGTCTAATTAACAATCACTGCAAGATAACTGGACATTCAATGTAGCTTCCAAGTAGCCTTCCCAGGAAGCCTCACGTTATTATAATTCACAAGGAAGTTTAGAAGTAAGGAAACCAACCAAATCCGTTTTCACCTGGCTTACCAAATGAAGCCTGACCAGATCTTGGGGTGCAAGATAACCCCAATTAATGAAAGACAAATGTTTAGAGGAAGAATTTTTCAGGAACCTGTTGCTGAAAACAAATCCCGAGAAGTCCTGAAGGAGGGGAGCTCCTGATGTCAAATGACAAGCCTTTTAGTTTAGGGTTAGGGACTAAGGAATAAAAATATTTTTATTTTTCCTTAATCCATTACAGGAAACTTCTTTTTTTCACCTCAGCCCTTGAGGAAACTTTTCTCCCCTTAGTGCCATGGAACCCATTCAAGTATTCAAAAAGTGGTCTGTGGGGCCTAGTTAGAAAAATCCCACTTTATAGCAGCTTGGTTTTTCCTCTGAAGACAGAAAAAAGGAGACGAATTAGGAAGAAAAAGAGGAAGAAGGGAGAGACGGAGAAGGAACAGCAGCACACACATTAGATTTCCATTTGATAACTGAATAAACTAGTTCTAGCCTGAAATCAAATACAATACATATTCTGAACTTGTTTTCCTCCTTAATAAAAAATAATTCAAAGGAACAATTACTCTGAAAACTGCCTAAAATATTGAAAGTGAATATTTCAAGTTTAATCTTGTTTTACTAATGTCTGAAAGTGATCACTTGGTGGCCATCCAAATATCTTTCACAAACAAAGCACTCTTTTCTCTCCAGACATATATCTCTATCACAACATTGATAACCTTTTCTGACATCTTGCTTGGCTGTCTCGGGAGAAACAAAATAGACACAAAGGCTGAATTATATTCACACTGCTTCTAGTGACCCTTCAGGACCATGAGGCAGAAGCTTAAAATATAATTGTTGATTCTAGTTCAAGGTGTAGTGAATAAGCACAAAATTCTAGGATAGAGGAGTGGATTAATTCATTGGCACAGAGGCATAGGGTTCATTCCTATAGTTTCTATTCCAACCTTTTTAGCAGTATACAAATGAAAATATCCTCTCTTTATATGCTACTTGATCCATATTGATAACATAGAAAATTGCCTTATACTTTATGAGTTTATTGGCCCAGTTAGCTCAGTATTATATACCCAGATACGTTGGGTCAACCAGCAGAATTTCCAGCAAGCATAATCTGTACAGCACCAAGTTGGAGAAGACTGATCTACACAAATAAATAGTGGCTCTCCAGGATGTCAGACATGGGTGATTCTTAACCTAATCTGAAGATTTAGGAATAGACTTTTCCCATTTTTCTCTCTATAAATTGCAATATATTCCTTAGCTTTTTATAAAAGACATGATGGTGAACAACTTCCTTGAAAAGTCACCTGGGAGGACGAAGGCACACTATGGCTGACTCTGGTCACAACAAAAACGTTTATATTTAGTTTTTAAAATGTATTATGAACTGGAGGCAAGCAACTGGGTGCAAACATAATTATAGATGTTCCTTTTATAGTTTTGCTTTAAATGAGCTTTATAATGCTTACCAAATAAAATGGTAGCAAAACCACACTTCCTTTCATTCCTGAATTTATGAGTGTGTATCTGTAACTGAGAATAAAATACAAATTCCACATAATCAAAGAATGGAGACATGAAATGGAGCAGATTACATACATTGGCACGCCCAGGTTATTAGAAGACAAAAATTTCCATGGAATTAGCTAATGTCTGATGATGGCTTCAAATGATCAAATCAGTATTTGCTAGAAAGTCACACAACAACAAGAATAAAGCATTTCTAACATGTTCAAAGTGGGAAGGACATGTCCTCAGCCTTTTATATTAGCAGAAGACACTTCTTCTATCATTTATGTTGTCCTATTTAAATAATTCAATAGCTGATGTGAATGTAATTTTCTTACAAGAGAAGGAAAGTAATTTTGAAAAACTGCCTAAGACAAAATTAAGCTTATTTTATCTAGAAGTTACATATTGTCTCATGCCTCTCTACACTCAATCCCAGAAAGAAGCACAAAACGTTTAGTACCAGTAAGGCCATGCCTTCTCCAACACCCAATCATAGAAGTCAGTGAGCCAAATTAAGTAATACATCTTTAAACAAACATCTGGTTAAGTCAATCTCAAATCAAGATATTGACTTCTTTTACTGCCTTTGTAAAAAAAAATCAAGAATGTGTTTTAAAGTATGGTCTTTTAGTTCTTATATAATCATTCAGTGAAATACAAAATTCAATGGTACATACCGGTATTTTTTCCCAATCACATGGAAAGGTGGCAGAGTAAGGGTTGGGGGCATGCAGTGTCTGAGGTTTTGCATGAACTAGTCCTGGCTTTTGAGTTAAGACTATGGTTTAACATGAATGCAAGCTTCCTGAATACAAAACAGGATATGAATCCAGCAAACAAATAAATACTACCATAGTATTTGAATTCAACGTTATTAGATGGGCTTCCCGCAGAAGGACTCACATATCTGAGGCACTCTTCCTATCATGAAATCGGCAATGGCACCACTATACCTGCACGAGAACATTGCACAATAGTCTGGTCTCAATAATTCCAAACCAAAAACCAGTAGAAAATACCAACTGCCTCTAAAACCTGAGACTTGGAGCTATTGCTGTGGAAATATGGGACTATTTGGAAGAGAGAAAAAAGCATAGTTGTAAGTCAACTGTTTCAAGTTGTGTCACAAATTTCCTAGGATAAATTAGGTTTAACTAAAAGCTACAACATCTACCTCAAAGTAGTTAAACCAATCAGTTTAGTTAATGAGACCTGTTAAGTTCTAAATAAGTCTGATTGAGATGTTTCATGGAAACATACTTGATTGCATTTCGCTGTGTGCAAAACTTAATATTCAGGGAATATTTGGGAAGCACCAGAATGTCTCCTTTTCTTCTAAAATTATGGAAAATGCACTTGTCCTGATGCTGATCTATTAATTTTCCAAAAGTACACCTTTAGAAACAAAATTTCAGGGCCAGACTACGTAATACTGTAAATCTTTCAGTTCTGCAACACATTCTACTTTTGAAAAACTATTAGACCATGCCCATAATTGTCAGATTGGGATGGTCTTGGAACAAAAAAAGAGGGTTACTATTATCTGAAACAGTCCATTTGCAATGTGCTTTAATTCAGTCAACTTCCATCCCAATTACAAGGTGTGAAAAATGTTGAAGCATCCCATCCAGTTCTGACCTCACCGAAGTAATTCCAACACTCTATTCTGAATTTATGGGAAGTATTCCAAGCTTTAAAAATAGGCACGCCAAATGTAAAATGTAAGTCAAAATTGACCTGTTCTTATGATAGAACATTTTCAGGAGTGCTACTTCAACCTCTGCCTCTCACTTTGATTGCACACCACAAACATCAGGATTGTGCAGCGTTCTTGGGACAAACTGCCACGCCTGGCTTTAACCTAGGAAACTCAAGGGTCATATTTTGAAAAGTCACCAGGTCCAAAAATAACCTCGAGTTAGATTTTAAAAAACCCTAAATTTGATATAATTTAAATTGAACTGCAACTTAAATTCATGAAACCACAGTTGGTAATCCAGTTACAAGCTGTCCAATTCCTAAAAAAGACAACTACAATATAGTTGCCTGCCACTTGGAGAAATTTCAAAACTGATTATGTCCCAGTCATAATTGTGCAAAACAAGCTAATATCTAGTCAGGGCTTTCTGCAAGATTAAATAAACTCCCCAGAAAAAAGGAAGCAAGTTCCTTCCAGATTCATGGAATTAGCCTCCCGATGAAGTAATTGGGGAAAAGCCTTGTAAGCTTCTGATTGTGCAGTGAGGCCTTTCATCTGAATGAAATCTTTATACAGATCACGCCTGGAAGATAGAAAATAGTCTTATATTGAATCAGACCAGTGGTCCATTTAGTCTAATAGTACTACTGGCTGTGGCTTTTTAGGGATTCAGACAGGAATCTTTCTAGCCTATCCAGCAGGACCAAGATACTTTCTAAATCTTTAGGTTCAAGCTAGTGTCAACTCCTTCTGCTCCGCTGGAGTGATGCTCTGCTTGTGACTGAGCAATAGCTTACCTTGAGAGATCGACCAACCTATTGAACACATGGCATCAAGGTCAGCTGAGGTACCTCTATACTTTCCAGAAAATAGCACAGAGATGCCATCTAGCAGTCACACTTGGGAATTTCCAGATTTTTAGCATTTCTTCTATTGGAAATACCACTCCATAATATTCAGTACATAATGTTATGTTTCTCATTGTAACCTTTTGATTCCAGTTTGTAATTTTGCCTAAGACCGGGGTGTCAAACTAACAGCCCCTGGGCCAGATGTGTCACGCGCTGGCCACACCCACACCAATTTTAGCAAAGGAGGAAAAGTCGCGATACGTCATGTGACGCTGCCATGACGATGCAAGTTTGACACCCCTGGCCTAAGATCTCAGCAATACCCAGATGACTAGATAATGTCACTCTAATGTCATTAGAGTAAAAAACAATCTTTTCATGGTAGTCAAAGAAACAGAAATTCCTCTCAGAGTTAATACATGCCAAAGTACTTAAATAAGTCTTCAATGCATTTGCCACATTTAAGAGTTGTTTTATTAAAAAAATGGAGGCACTTCTTCATTAATAGCTAACTAAGTGCAGCTCATGCAATGCTCTTCAGAAAATAGGGGAAATTTAACCCAATCCTGAAGTGAATTCCTGTAAAAAATACATTAATAAAAACTGAATTCTGGGTCAATGGATCTTAATCATGGCAATATACAAATATTGTGTCAGAGTTAACATTAGTGGATCTAAATGCACTTAAGTACTTCTGTGCTTGCACTTTCTGAATCTCTAGAACATGTGTAAACATTTTAAGAATCCATATGAGATATCTTGATTTGTTTTAAAAAATGAGTTGTATGATACATCTTAAAAAGTACTGTTGTTAACCTGCCTGTGTAGCTGATCTACATAAAACTTTAAGCAAGTCATATTCACTGGTGGTAAGCAGAAGTTTATCAGATAACATGAGATGCCAACAATTTATTTTCCGTGTTACTGTATGAAGTTCCTAAATAGCTTTGGAAGTCTACTTTAAAAGAAAACAAAATACAAGACCCTAAGTCTCCACTGTGATTATATACGTTTTATTTATTTTCATCTACACACACACACACACACACACACACACACACAAGCTGCAATGGTTAGGATGGAGTACTACAGGCTACTTCTGTTGTCTGCCGGCTGCCTGCAATTTGGCAGTTCGAATCTCAACAGGCTCAAAGTTAACTCTGCCTTCCATCCTTCCAAAATCGGTAAAATGAGGACCCAGATTGTTAGGGGCAATAGGCTGACTCTGTAAACAATTTAGAGAGAGCTGTAAAGCACTGTGAAGTGGTATATAAGTCTAAGTGCTATTGCTATTTTCTACACATGCAGGTAAGGGCCAGTTTAATGTACTGATTAAAGGTTAAAGAAATTGGGTGACTGTGAATTCTAATCCAATTTTAGGTTCAAAGCCGGCTGAATGACTTTGGGCCACTCACCCTCAGCCCTAAGAAGAAGACAAGGGCAAACCTACTTCTGAAAAGCATGGCTAAGAAAACCGCGTGGATTTGTCTGTGTAGCCTCCTAGGGCTCAGAACTCACTCAAAGGCAAAAGAATAAGTAAACCCAAATTATACAATTTGTGAAATGAATGAAATTCAGTACTTCTGAGGTTCTCTGCCCAGGTTTAGAAAATACCAGGAGGCTTTAGTTAATGTGAAATCATTGGATGAAGTGACGCTTCTTTTTAAAGTTGTTTTCTTCCACCTTTCTGTCCAGGAAGGTCCCTAAGGTGGCTTACATAACACAGCTCACTATGCTAACATTGAGATTGCTTTTAACCCCTTTTGTAATGTTAAAATAGTGTTCCAATATTCTCTAATGTGCCATGTACAGACTGAAAGGTCACCGCTGCCATATATAATCTCTCCGTATAATAAAAAAGCACACTCTCAAATGCCTGTAGCAGGAAAAAATAGCACTTA
Organism: Psammodynastes pulverulentus; assembly: GCA_025802295.1. Taxonomy (NCBI): domain Eukaryota; kingdom Metazoa; phylum Chordata; class Lepidosauria; order Squamata; family Psammodynastidae; genus Psammodynastes; species Psammodynastes pulverulentus. The sequence continues at coordinate 5,260,372 of JAOYMU010000263.1, read as the reverse complement.
CCCCTGTTTCTCATCTTTGCTCATTTACATAGCTACCTGCATAACATATGTGAATTCTTTCCTGTCACTATGAACTTAGATATTTCAGGGCTAAACTAAGCAACAAAAGTATAATATAGCAATGGAGGTTGGAAAGCAGCTGATTTTTTTTTGGGGGGGGGGGGTCAACCTCCTGCCTCTTGACACTGGCTTGCTGTTTTTCATCCCCTCTGTTTTTACTACCTGTGGAACAAAAATAGGAATATTAATCTCTTTTAGGTATGCGTAGAAATGTATGGGAATTGGGCAATTCTGAGCAGAAAAGAATGTCCCTTCTCTTCCCTCTGCCAAAACTCATTGGGGAAGACCCACAGTTTAGTAGCATAAGATGTTTGGCATATAGGACATGCCAGGAAGGATTAGTTTTGGGAGTTTCCAAGTAGGTCCATGATGTTAAGTGCCTGCTTAAGATCCTTGGAGAGCCACTGCCAGTAAGAGTTAATAATAGGTGATCCAATGTTCTGCATCACTCCAAGAGAGTATTCTATGTTCATATGGATAATTTTCATTAGAAGATTGTCAAGACATCTGGCATCTGGCATTTTTTTTCTGGCTTGTCCAATCTGTTGCTGTCTAGAAATGGCAGATTGCAAATCACATTGTTTCCAATATCTAGTCAGGAAGGATGGGGTAATATGGCAAATTTAGAATGGAGAAGGCTGGTCTAGTCTACATTTAGGTTTGGCTGAGGAAAAATTCTATTTGGATTCAAACTCAAATTGAATTTCTCTTCAAAACTGATTGGGCCATGTACGCTGCCTTCCCATTATGGCTTCATGCTTCCTTTCTTCCTAATTCTTTTACATAAGTGTGTGAAAATATTTACGTCTAGGAAATGTTCAGATCATTTTGTTCATTTGACAAAGAGGGTGAAAACCACGTGAATTTATGCCACGAGAACTGTAATAATTCTAAAGTTTGATTAGATTTGATTGTTATAATAGATCAGAAGTGCCAAATGTATGGTCTGTGGGCTAGAGGTAGCTTGCAGCACTCTTTTGTAATCCTATAGCCTCCTAGAAGTAGGGCCCCTCCCAAAAATATGGTTCATTTTATTTTATTTTATTTTATTGAAATTTGGAAGAAGGTTAAGAGAGCTTAAATCTTGCAGAATTTAAAGCTAAACAAATCTAAAACAAGAGGTACAGATCCACCTTGTTTTGACTGTGGCCTTTAATATACTTTACAAAGCTTTCAAGCTCAAGGAAACTGTGCTGACTTTGAGTAAATTAACCCAACTCAACTTTATGATAATTCCATATGAACTACAGGTGGTCCTCAACTTACGACCACAATTGAGCCCCAAAATTTATGTTGTTAAGTGAGACATTTGTTAAGAGAGTTTTGACCCATTTATGACATTTCTTGCCACAGTTGTTAAGTGAATCACTGCAGTTGTTAAGTTAGTAACCCGGTTGTTAAATGAATCTGGTTTCCCCATTGACTTTGTCAGAAAAAGGTCATCATATGCACCCGGGACACGGTGACTGTCATAAATATGAGACAGTTGCCAAGCATCTGAATTTTAATCACATGACCATGGGGAATGCTGCATACATTGTAATTGTGAAAAATGGTCTTAAGTCACTTTTTTCAGTGCTGTTATAACTTTGTACAGTCACTAAATGAACTGTTTGTAAGTCAAGGATTACTTGTCCTGTAATCCTTTTATTTACCATTGATGAAAGCAACTTTAAAAAAAATTGAGAGGTGTTTTCGGGAAAAAAAATTGAGTCAGAAAAAAAAAAGTTAATAGCAACCATTTTACTGATGATATCATTGAGGCCACTGGCTCAACATGGTATTGTTTTTTTCTAAGGGAGTTTCTAAACTGGCATTCTTTGAAGTATTGTGGCACCTCGCTATAAATTGCATCAAAACATCAAGATGTCTATAGCCTAAGGATCAATGCATTAAGTGAGTTGGGATGGAAATTCAACTTATTTTCCTTCTGCCTCTAGGCACTTGGTTGGGAGGACAGCAGGATTCCCTGTTGTAGATAAAAAGATCCTCAGATCCTGGCAATCACAGCGCAAGCAGCTGAGAGATGCATATACAACTCTTGTCCACACAGTGGCTCAGATTATCTCTCAGATGCTCAGCAAAGCTTAAGCCATCCTCTACCTCATTTCTTTATTTTTAATCAGTGTTCAGCTTTGCTTTAAGTGGAGAAGTCCCCAAACCCAGACAGGGTACGGCCAACGTTACTTTAAGCTTCTTTCCTTTTCAATCTGAACAGAAGGCACCGGCTGTCTTTTATGAAATTCACCCTGACAAATTGCAGTCAAACAATAAGTCTACCGGAACATGAAATCAGCAGAGCTGCAGGTACACATTTTCTAAATAATGGCCTCTACTATATTTATAATGTGTGATTTCCCATTTGCCTTTCTCCTTACTACATCATGATTCCCAGAAAAACTGCTTTCAACTTAGAGCTCAATTGCCAGCTTGAAGTCTATGTTTTCAGTCTGAACAATTCCAACATCTCTCGCGATATAAAACATGCTTGGCTTTGCATGTCAAATACCTTTAAAATACATGTTGGCACCCACCCCTGTGCAGGACACACACAATGCTGAGGATCTGTACTTGTTATTTTTTCCAAGCCCATGCCCCAAGTATATATATATATACCTAATGTGCAAATTGTTCACAAAAACTTTGAGGTTTATGCCAAACAGTACATGGTTCAGGAATAATGTTGGGCCTACCACGGTTCAGTCATCTCTTCCCAATACATTTGGATGGGACCTTTTTTCAGAAGTTGAATGAACGATTGTCAGCTAGCCAAATGACATTGTGCAAAACCATTCTTATTGGTTTCTAAAAGCGTACATCATTCCAGGCACAGCAAATCATTTTTAAATGTACAAATTCATCTAAAAAAAAAATCACCCCAACTCTTCTGCAACCTGGAAGGAACAGCAATTACATAGGAACCCCCTTTTTTCTGTGATTAAAAAGGCACATGTTTTTTTTTTTAATTTCACCAGCTGCTCCTATTTTTGGAGTATTTGATGCATTCTCTGATGGCTATAAATAACCCAGCCCTCACCAGTCACTTGGCTATCCAGGGTGTCCATTCTAGTTAGCACCAGGGACAACTTCCAGAGTCTAACAGTGGTGGTGGCATTATCCCAAAGGGGGAACCCACTGCACCCCAGTGCTCATTTCCAACCTTCATTGGTTTAATTTCTCAATATATCTGCCACCCCACAAAACAAACTTGTATTAATAAATTATGGGAAAGTCCATCTATTCTTAAGGGGGGGGGGCGGAAACTGGTTCGGTTTTGTTGCAATTTCTTTTACGGAGGGAAAAAAATAGGAGGGGAAGGGAATAAGTGAGTGCCACGGCTGTTGGAGAAGATAAGCTGCAGGATCCTCGTGTTACTAACCTCCCTGGTCACTTTCCAACATTACGTGCAAACATACACACACACACACGCATATACACATACGCGTTAAGTACATAGTGCTGAAAAACAATAAAGCAGGTGGGTTCGAGGCATGTTGGCTTTGAGAAGCGTTGAGCACATTTCTGGCGAAAACTACAAGATCTTAGCGTATCCTATGGCACTCAAATATATAAAATGCAACGAAAAATCTCTCTTCCTCCCCACTCCCACCAGCCACCGTCGCGTCCCATTCCTTTCTCAAAAACTACCCCACGTCCAAAGCACACACCAGCCACCAAGAGATCCGCATTGCTCCTTCCATCAAAACCAAC
>JAOYMU010000263.1:5165894-5177934 GCA_025802295.1 Psammodynastes pulverulentus | reverse complement strand
GTTCTCTGAACTGCTTAGAAAGTTAACAACCGGTTCTCGTGAATAGGTGTGAACCTGTTGAATCCCACCACTGCATTAACCACTCTGTTGCAAAAGTCATATTTTCTACAATCAAGTTTGGAGTGATTAGCATTATGTTTATATCTGTTGTGAGCTCTAGTAATGTTATGGTTGAAGATGAAAAAGTCATTGACTAATCATTGTTGTCATCCCCTTTAACAGACTTCTCGTTCAATGTCTCATTCCACAGATAGGTCTGAAGATGATTTCTCAATTGAATTTACCGAATATTCCTAACAGTAGCCATATAAAGTTCCCAATGGTGCAAAAGCTTTCAAATGCATTCGGTATGTTTAATACAAAGAACCTCATTTGTATAATTTTAGCCTCTGTGAATTTAGATGAATGTCAAAATTGTATTTGTGGATTTCTTATATTAGTTCATAATTCTAATGGAACATGAAACCATACCTCTGCTTCTGTAATCTCATTTTGTTATTTGTATTTATGTTATCTTAATGATCACCCTTTTTCATCTCAGTGAGGTAATTTGCATCCATGCACTTTAGTCAGCTGCCTGTGATTTTGCTTAATGTATCTCTTCCCTTTCTCAGATTTTTCTAAGCTGTTTATTTTACTTCTTCCAATTGTATGAGAAAACAAATTTAAATCAATACAATAATACAATTAGTCAAACAGTGACATCACTGCAAGTAAAAATAGTGCACCTGTTATTACTGGTGCTATAGGAACTGATTCATAGGTCCTTAAGTCTTTTCATAATTTTGGACAACGTTTTTTAAAAATGTTTTTATTTATGCATTTTTCTTTAGAATACATCATATTTTCAATTTTACATCGACAGTCCATCTCTTTCTGTCTCTTTCCTTCTCCTTCCCTCCCTTCCCTTTTCCCTTCTCCCCTCTGCTTCCCTTTCCTTTCCTCTCTCCTTCTCCTCTCCCCTTTCTACTTCCCTCTCCTCCCTGTCCTCCCTTGTCCTCTCCTTCTCCCCCCTCTCCTCTGTCTTCTTCTCCATTTCCCCCTCCTTCCCTTTTTCCTACTCCTCTCCTCCCATCCACTTCCCTCTTGCCTTTCCCCTCTCTACTTCCCTCTTCTTCTGTCTCCTTTCTTCTCCTCTTCCCTCAATCTTTCTCCCCTCCTCTCTTCTCTTCTCCTCTCCTCCACTCCACTCCACTTCACTCCACTTCCCTCTCTCCCTCATTTTTTTTTTAAATCATCTCAGTGTACCAGGGAGCATCAGCCTACCTCTTGGAAAAGTTGCATGTGTGGATAAACAATAAAGGGGAGTTCAGAAATCTTTTCCCAAAGGGAGATTTTATATAAGAAGATGCAGGACACTAGAGGCAAAATGACAGGTGATGCTTTTCTGGGAATAGACAGACAAAAGCAGAAAAACTATTTGGGAATAGATTGGACATTGGATTTTGAAAATGGTGAGATAGGAATCTGTTTAGCATTTTCTGTTGTAGGCAAGCTGTTTTGATAATGGAACCTAGTCCAAAGGGACTGGTGAAGCAGATTGAATGGTTACTTATCTTGGGCCAGTAGGGTCAATAAGTCAGCAATTTAATTCCTGTTGAGCAATCCTCTGGCTCTGATTTCCTTTCTTGTCACCAAGGGATATTATGGAGCAGCAAATCTTACATTAGAAGGTGTTCATGACATGTCATGTAGAAGGCATTTGCAATTTAGACTCTGCTGCTAGGTATTCCTGTTTTAACCTGCAGATCCTTGCAATCCCATTGTACAGCAACTCCTACAAAAATTATGAGGGAAGCAATAGCTGATGGAGGATGTGATGTTTCTACTAAATAATATAAGATCTGGTTGATTACTACATTATCAATACTTAAACTGAGTAAGTTCACACATTCAGTTGTTTGTCAATAGTGTACTAATAAATTCACTTGTGAATACTGTACAGTGATGAATGGTCATTTTTTTATATGTCCTATATGCAATCATATATTTTGTCTTATCCTAACATAATATAACCATTGCATATGTTATAGTAATGAATAGTGCAGCTATGGACAAGGGTGAGTTTCAAAGGAGTTACTCTGGCTTGCAATTTGACAGCAGTTCAAACAATTTTAGTAACTTGGTTCAATTCCACATGGAGCAACTGATAACAGTTCTTCAAGGAAGAAAACCAACCAGGCTACCAAATTCTACAACTAGAAGAGAATATAAAATGTAACTACTTTCTGAATCATCCAGGCAAGTCAAGTTATAAATTTGAGTTTAAATATGTCTCCAAAAAGAATATCACAAAGCTAGTACTATTTAATTGACTTTAGACAAGTCTCGCAATAAGCCATTGTAAGTATGACTAAGAGGTGGACTAGTCTCTGAAGTTTATGTTATTAACTGGCAATGCTCCAATTTATTAATGAAATAATCAAACAGTTTTGTCTATTAAACATTGCTTGATCCTTGAAGCCAAATATTTCATTCTATAAATAAACGTTAAATGAAATTCACCATTAACATTGTTTGGGAAAGCCATAGGGCTGACATACATAAGAGGTGATGCATTATGATTAAAATTCATCAGGATGGAGAACATCAAAAGTAAATACACACATATTTATACCAGCAATTATTTATAGCTATAAACACACACACATACACACACACACACACACACACTTATTTTTTAAACAAATTTATATGTCTCCCCAAATTTTACAAAGGTGATTCCAGGTGGTTTATAACATTAAAAATGCAATATAAAAACCCATAGCTTCCATCTCTACCCACCTACCCATCCAATGTCAGCAATATCACAATCACCATTTGATAAACTCCATCTCCATTTGAGGTCCCTGGCCCTTCTGACAAAACCACATCTTAGCACCTTTCATAAAAGCAACTGGGTGGGCACCAACCATACCCTGGAGAAAATGATGTTCCATAGAAAGGTAGCCCCCTCCAAGAAGACCCTTCATGTGCTTTTATAAACCTAATTGATGGGACATATCCTGCTTTGCCCTAATGGACCAGGTGGATGTAATAAGTGAGAGGTCAAATAGCTTATTAATTACATGGACTCTTGTTATTAGAATCTCTCTTTGAACACTCTTCTGTGTTATTAGAACTTTTCTATTTTTCTCACAACATATCTAAATCTATTCTGGATGGCACTGACTTTATAATACTCTGGGACAGTTTCTGATGGTTATCATTTCCTTTGGAAGCATTCACATGTACAAGATATTGTCTCAAGTGCTGTATTCCCAGTGGCACAGGGAAGACTTATAGGTCCCAAGGTAATTTACTGGCTAGAAAGTCAAATAAATACATCTAGGAAATCACATTTTTCTACAACTTTGTCTAAGGAATGATTTCAAAGATACATGAAATGTAAGATTCAATATTACTTTCAAATATCTTATACAGTAAATAGAAAAAATCCAGGCAAGATGATGTAAAACTACAGCTAGGCTTCACAATTAATGGAACTTCTTAGAACTGGTTGGTGCACATCATGCTCCTGTGGCTATGATTTTCTAGGACAGCGTTCAAAACTTCTGATCATTCAATCAAGAACAGCTACTGTACAGTACCTTATAAATTATATGATTTGCAGAATAACCAATGTTATTGTTGTTTTCAGTTGTAACAAAGCTTGTTGTGATAATGGATTTTATTACAACTACTGGTAGTCATTTTGAGGGATCATCAGCATATTTGAATTGACTCCTCAAAACACACTTAAGCGCTTCTCCTTTATCATTACTACTTGACTTATTTCTGTGCTGCTCAGAGCATGCAGACTGTGTTCACATCGGTCAGAGCAGCGGCAGAAGAATGTATATATAGCAATACAATGACACTATATAAGATAATTAAACCATCCCCAAATGGAATCATTCATCAAAATGTCTCAATGCAAAATGTGCATTACGATTAAATAATTCAGTGTAATTCAAAAACAATTCATGCAACAACAAAAAAATGCAAAAACCTACTTCCAACAGCTGCAAAAAGCTATCCAAATGCAAACATTCGCCCCTCCTCACATACAGAGTTAAGCTGTAGCAATAGCACTTAGACTTATATACCATTTCATAGTGCTATACAGCCCTCTCTAAGTGGCTTACAGAGTCAGCATATTGCCTCCAAGAATTTGAGTCCTCATTTTACCGACCTCGGAAGGATGGAAGGCTGAGTCAACCTTGAGCCTGGTGAGAGTCAAACTGCTAAATTGCAGGCAGCTGGCGGTCAGCAGAAGTAGCCTGCGGTACTGCAGTCTAACCACTGTGCCACTGCAGCTCAATACTGAGCTTCTGACCGCTGACACAAACCAGCATCGACTTCCTCCTATGCTAGGCTGTATGAAACTATCTTCATAGGTTTATCTATAAAGGGGCTCAAAGCATATTTGGTTAAATATATTGCGGGCCTTCTAAATAATAACAAAATCTCCAAAACCAAAGTCCTTTACCGGAGATAAAACACTGAACATGCTCCTTTGAAGATTCTTTCAGACTTGTACAATCCAGAAAATCTTAGGAAATATTTGCAGAGTTTATATTTTATTCAAACTAGAGGTTACCCTCAGCCGACAACCCATAAGAAACTCCTTTATGGTTTCTCCATATGTTGAGTTCCATGAATGGTTTTTGTAACTACAGCTGCTTGAGAACATCCATGCTGGATGTGAAGGAGTTTGAGAGAAGAACAGTAGGCACCAGTTGTGAAAGCTACCGTAGATAACCCTCTTCCTGTATATTTCTGGGGAAGAAATTGAATGATTGAAATTTCAACATTACATACTGTCTACAAAGTAATTGTTATGTGGTCTTTGGAATGTCTTCTGATCATAGCACCAACATTTAACATGGTTAGCCAGTGGAAGTTTTCTATTTCGCTTGTTTCAGTGTTTTAATGTTTTCTGAGGAAGGTCTTTGACATTGTGGCTATGAGATGTCGTTGCTGTACTTTCTGTGGCCCTTGATCACTATAATGAGAACCTTTGGCAACACAAACCTTTAGAGATTCACATTAGGTCACAAACAACCTATAGATTAATCCATTTTACCTCTGGTAAAGTCACTCTTTCAGGGATATGTGGTTAAACCCCTGAGCCCAAATAGCTCTTTTTCTCCTTGATAATAAACACAGTAATGAAGGAGGAATTTGCTAGATGTTCAAGTTTTTTTTTAATCCCCAGAGGAGTAGCTGGCACTGAGAAAAATTATAAAGGAATCTAAGCCCCATGTCAGCCCCCAACTGTTTGATGAAGCTTTCTAGAATGCAGAAGGTAAATCATGTACCCAAATTTCTAGTTGCAGTGAGTGATCAGAAAGAGTGCTATTAGATTTGGGCTTATTTTGTGCATGCCTAGGCAAGTAGTTAATTTCCTCCAAAACTCATCTTTCTTTGACACCTAATTGCTACCTTTTATGAGCCTACTCACTGTTCCTTTGTTCAGACCTTCTTTTTCAGAAACTTAATCCTTTTCTTTAAGCCGAACACTGATCTGTGTTTTTCTTTGCTATTATGTTTCTTGATAAGCTCTAAAGACTATATTAAAGAGATATTTTTGATGCCAACTTCTGTTTAAGGATTATAATTCGGCAGCATGCCTCAGAAGTCATTCTCAGATTGACAACCAGATAGAATATTTAAGGTACCCCAGACTGCAGAAAAGCAATTTTTCTTTATTTAGAATTGTTCCTATAACCCTGGTTGTGAGAAGGAAAAAAGTAGTGGCATCAAAAACAGGAAATCCTCAATGTATGACCACAAATGAGCCCAAAATTTATGTTGTTAAGTGAGAAATTGGTTGTGAGTTTTGATCCATTTTATGACTTTTCTTGTCACATTTATTAAGTGAATCACTGCAGCTGTTAAATTAGTAACATGGTTTTAAAGTGAATCTGGCTTCCCCATTGACTTTGCTTGTCAGAATGTCTCAAAAGGCAATCACATGACTCTGGGACACTGAAATCATCATAAATGTAAGTCAGTGGTCAAGCATCTGAAAGTAAATCATGTGACCATGGAGATGCTACAATGGTCTAAAGTGCAAAAAATAATCATAAGTCACTTTTTTCAGTAATCTTGTAACTTTGAACAGTCACTAAATGAGCTGTTGTAAGTCGTATAGTACGTACGTATAGTATTTGATATTATAATAGTATTTGTTGAAGGCAAGAATTGTTGTAACATCCAAGGCTTCCCTAAATATATAAGGGAAGATCTGGTGAAAAATAAGTCTCTTACAGTCTTAAAATAGCACTGTACTTTTGGAATGTGTGTGTACTATTTGAATGCAGGCCCTGAACTGGATGTATTGGAAGCTGATCAAAGGAGGTTAAGAAGGAAAGTTAGCATTAAGCAGATGCAAAACAAGTTCTACATTTCTGTTTATGCATTTCTTTAGTTATTGGATTTATGGGGCCACCTATAAATCCACCCTCATAGTGTGACTCTGGGCAATGTAAAAAAATAAGCAATACTTAAAAAAAATCCATACAACATTAATATAAACCTACAGGTAGTTCTCACCGAGCGACCACAATTGGAATTGGCAACTCAGGTGCTAGGAGGAAAATCACATCATTATAATAGTTCTGTGTTTGCAATTCCACTTGAACTTTCCTTTGCTTTATAGCAGAGCTGTCAAACTCCCGGCCCATGGGCAGGATGTGTCACTTGCTTGCCACACCCACACCCAGTTTGGTGAATGGGAAAAAAGTCCTGATATGTCACGTGATGCTGACTTGACAACATGAGTTTAGCACCCCTGGTTTACAGCATCAGAAGGGTAGAACACTAAACAGCCAGGTGACCTGAAATGGTAGGGAAATTTGACTCACAAAGAATCCAGGTAAAACAGCAAACCTCATCGCCCTCCAATGGACTTCAACTCCCAAAATGCTGGCTGGGGAATTTTGGGAGTTGAAGTCCACAAGTCTTAAAGTTGACAAGTTTGGACATCCCTGACTTAGAGTAATTTCAGTTCATTTATATACTATGCAATTATTGAATAAAGGGAAACATTTTTATATAGTTTTAACTTTTGTTTAACAGGTCTAAGTTTCATGTTTTTTTAGGAAAGTAAACAATTTAATTCCTACAGGCAAAATTTTAAATCTTGAATGTTGTAATAATTTATGGATATGAATATGATGAAAGCATAATTACTGAATTTATTATTCATTAGTAAATTTATTGTCGGTTTTCTTTCTATCCCTCTCCCAGAAATTTAAAAAAAATATTTTTTAAAAAATAATGTATAGTTTTACTTGTCAAAAATGTGTATTTATTTGACATTGAGCTTTAAGGCAGTTTTTGAATGTGAAAATGTGGCTTTTTCAACTTTTTTTTTTTTTTTTTTTGCATATTGTCCCACACTGGGGAAACAAAGAAGAAATCTGATCAAATTGTTTGTTATCTAGTCTTGTACTGTATTATAACCCCAATCCCTAATTTTGATTTCAAGAACAGAGAGAATTTGCACAATGTTTAGGAGTTAGAATCACTCATCAGGTTAGAAGATATTTGAGGACCACCTGGTCCAATTCCTTGCTTCATTTGTACCGCAGGTTGTCTCTACTATCTCCCTGACCAATGGCTTAAATCAGGAGTACCAAACTGGCGGTCCATGAGCCGGAAGCATCACATGCAGGCCACACCCACCCTGGCTCCGCAAAGGCAAAAAAGTCATGATATATCGCGATACGTCACATGATGCAATTGAGTTTGATACCTGTGGCTTATAAAGGATCATTTAATGACTCCCAAGTCAGCTTGTTCCACTGTAGCTGTTGTGTGATCATTCTCCAAATCTGTCTACTAAGGGTAAACTCCAGTTATAAATTAGTTTACATGTCAGTATTACATTACTAAACACATAAAAGTTAGTGGACTAGTAGAGTACTTAACTTTGGGCTGTATAGTTAATTGCATTGGCATAGAATAGATGACTCCAAGAACCTAGGAGATTGGGGTTTAAAAGAAATTTGCTTTGAAGAACAGTATTTTCTACAACATGTACAATTGGATGAACCAAGGCCACTTTCCGAGCTGTGCAATGTAGTTTCTTCATAACAACATCCAGCCACTGCTGAAATAATATAAAGCTGTCCTCATTACTATTTACTTTGGCACTTGGATGCTTGGATGACTATAGAAAATATTACAGATGTTACAGAAGTAGTTATGTGTAGGAAAATAATCCCAAGATATTTGAAATATGAGGGACACTTAAATTAAATGACAGTCATTTGGAAGATCCTTCAAATTGTTTACATAGAATAATGTCTCCATATGCTGTGATTCATAATGCTTAATGGAGGCCATTGTGTATGTTTGTTTATGTAATTACAGCCTAATGATAAGGTTAAATTATGATTGTGGTTAAGACTCATGACAATAGGTAATCCACTGCTGGGCAGGATTTGATATGAATTATATTTTACAGTGAAGGTATCTGCTTTGAAAACCCTTTATTAATTTAAAAGACAATAATAATTGTCTGGAACTAAAAAAATGCTTTGAATTGGTGAAGTTTTTATTAGCCTTTAGAATGACTTGAAATGAAGTAGATCAATAAAGCAATAAATAGCACGCTATCATGAAAGGGAAAAATATTAATTTATAACTTCAAGAAATTATGTAGACAAAGGCCTGATTATTTAATATGTTGAAGATTATAAACAAGGCTTCCCTAAGAAACTGTCCCCCAATCATTACACTGCAGTTCTCAAAAATCTGCATCTAACACATTGCAGACATTTTGAAATTAAAGGAACATATAAAGTTGAAATCCATAATATAAGAAACAGGTAATGAAAAAAGGAAACTTTTCAGTCTTTCTTTGTGAATATTAATCTTAATAGTTTAGTACCAATTCATCATTTATTTCAGTCACATAGATGACTATAAAACTATGTGATTTCATGATTAAAACCAGCTCTGGTCTGCCCCCCTTGCAATGATCTAAGTAAAACATAAGATAGATGGTCAGCTATCTCTTAAAGGTTTGTCCATTTCTCTACTCTTGCTTTTCTATTCTAGCTAGATAACTGGTTTTTTTAAATCAGGATTTTTTAAATACAAGATTAGTGGGAATAATGAGGTCTGATGGTCGCTAATTAGACAGATATGAAACACATGATTTTTGTTGCATCAGCTTATGTTAATGTGATTTTAAATTCTATGTCCAGTAATGTTTGGAGTATAGTTAAAACTTTAGTACAACATCTAGTCGTAGAAGCCATGAGGGAGAAACTTGAAATTTTGCCTTCTCCCTTAGCACATGTTTGACTTCTCAGGAAAATTAAAAAAAAATGAAAAATGCTAATAACGTCTGTAAGATTCTTTACTTTTTTTTGCTAGGAATAAAACTAACATAATATTTGTTAAAACATTGAATAAAATAATATCCCAGTCCCTTGTTCCCACCACAACTTCCATGCTCTCATATGCAAAAATACTTCAGAATTCTGCATTTTTTTCTCCATTGAGAAGAAGCTGTAGCATTTAAAATAGCATAATCTTCATATGGCTTTCTAGCAAGCATATTTGAAAAATAGGTTTACTGAATTCACTCCAAGTATGTATCACTAATTGTGTGTGTGCACATGCATGTATGACTATCTTACACGAAATACTTTGGGGAGTTGTTTCTAAAAATAAATGTTGGGAATAATGATGACATTAATTCCAATGTAAACCAAAGACATATTTGTAAAACTATCTGATATTGATAAAAATATGTGGATGAGTATGTAAAATAATTACATAAGTATGAAAAAGTTACAGGTTTCATATATCTGCTGTTAGCATCAGATACTGGATAGCTTGCTCCAATCCCAATTACATACCGGCAAAACCAAGATCAAGATAATCCTTAAATAATCCTTAAATCATGATCAAGATAATTCTCCCTAGTACCATCCCTTTCTCAAGAATCAAGTCACACTGCGTTGACACAGAAATCCCATTCATGCATTGCAGTAAATAGTGAAGTTCCATCCAGAACACTGATTTACTGAGAAGAGTTATTTCCACACATGTTGGACTACAACTCCCATTGTCCACAGTTAGCATACTTAGCGGCCATATTAGGGAATGTGGGGAGGCAAATCTCTGTAGGCTAGATATTCAAGACCGGCAGTGTAACAGCTTTCAAAGCCACCATTGGATCATAATGCTTTGCTAAGGAAAGGACCCATCAAACAGTGCTAGAGCAATGTAGGAGCCATTAAATTATAGTCCCTTAAACTATTAATGCTTTGGAATATAAAATAGATTTCTTAATATCTTGATTTGATTAGCATGGGTGTGTGTTGGGGGGGGGGTATGGCAACCACCTGTTTGATCTCACCCAAATAATGGAAAGTGGTAACTTGCATAAGAAGCCAGAAAGAACTCAAGTTCCTGACAGTTTAAGGTAGGAAGATGGAACTGGCCATTTCTGCCTCTGGACCCAGGAGAACAATTTATTCAAGTTCTCTTTATCTTTTTGTTACTGCATCTAGATTGCATATATCTGGAAATTACCAGATGGCAGCATAGAACATTTTTTTATATTGTTCAGCTGTTTCTAGTAATGTTGACTTTTACAGTGGAAATCGGGTAGCCCAAATCTGTCCACGTTAAACTGTTTTACCTACTTAGCAATTGCTAGGTAACAAATGCCTTAATTTTTCTTCTGCACTATAAGAAAATACATATATTTTTAGATTCTATGTATGGGTACTGTTAATACATTTGCTGTATTTATTTTAACCAAGCTGTTTGCTTCTTTGAAATAAATGTATTCTATATACTAAACAAAACCGAACATAATATGCATAGTTTTATATTCAGTAATATTTTAATATTTCTGGCTTTATGAATATTTGTGTTGTGTTTGATTTCTAAATATACTCTTGCACAATGATTGTACTCAGTGTTCCGAATTTTATGTTGTACAATATCTTAATATAAAGAACACATAGATAAAATATATGGTAAAATAAACCCACCTAAATTTATTTTATATTGAATCTGCCTATTTATTAGAATGCTGATGTTGATGTGATGAAGATGTGAAAATTAAGCATTTTTATTTGCAGCTTTTAGAGAACAGGTTGCGTTCTCCTAAGGTTCACCCTTAACCAGAATGTAATATACCAACCCCTTGCATGTTTAAATTTCTGTTTCTATAATCATAAGAGTTACTAAATATTAATGCTACATTTCTCTAGCACAAGAAAATACTTTTTGAATGTGGTTCTGTGTACTGAAAAATACATATACTAGAACAGAAAAGCAAAGGCTGCCTCATGCATCATATAAAGTACATGCATGCTGTCATTTACATATCACCTTCTATATATTATCCTAGTCTATGGTTTTGTGTTCCTGTTTGTGCTGTAAAGTAATCATTCAGCATTATAAATTACATCAATGTATTTTAATTGTTTATACGGTCTTGCTAAGAGTGCTATGGCTCAATGATTAATGACGCTGGGTTCAAGACTCATGCAGGGTGGGTGGGGTCTTGAACCCAGGTGAGCTCCTGTTATTTGCCCCAGCTCCTGCCCATCTAGCAGTTAAAAAGCATGCAAATGCAAGTAGATAAATAGGTACCACTTTGATGGGAACAGCTTTTCATGCTCCTCGAAAGTATAGTCATGCTGGCCACATGACCATGAAAATGTTTTCGGATAATGCTAGCTCACTCAGCTAAGAAATGGAGATGAGCACTACTTCCTAGAGTAAGGGTGTCAAACTCATGTCGTCATAACAGTGTCATGACGACATGACATATTGGGACTTTTCCCCCTACACTAAACCAGGTGTGGGTGTGGCCAGCACGTGACACATCTGGCCCGTGGGCCAGGAGCTTGACAGCACTGCCCTAGAGTCAGACATGACTGGAGAGGGGAAACCTTTACCTTTATGCAATAATCTTCTTTATAAATGATTATTGGTTTCTTGCCACATTAGAAATGTTTCACAGTACACATCTTCCTGCCAACACTCTTCCTCCTCCTCCTCCTCCTCCTCCTCC
>JAOYMU010000263.1:5049150-5062060 GCA_025802295.1 Psammodynastes pulverulentus | reverse complement strand
GTCACTCGGGCAGAGAACTGGTTATTAAATTATTTGAATCCCACCACTGGTTATAATGTAAAACATTCCCAGTTTGAAACCTAGCAGGCCTATATTTTCTTTTGATTACTATTTTCCTTTTCCTATGACACCTGTGACATTTCACTGAGCTGTTGTTTTAGTAAATCCACTGGTACGTGGTTCATTATGAACATATACCAGATATTTGAGCTGTGGTAGCTCAGTGCTTAGAATACAATATTGCAGGCTGATTCTGCTCACTATCAGGAGTTTGATCTTTACCGTCTCAAGGTTGACTCAGCCTTCCATCTTTCCAAGGTTGGTAAAATGAGGACCCAGATTGTTGGGGGCAATATGCTGACTCTGTAAACCACTTAGAACGGACTGCAAAGCACTACGAAGTGGTATATAAATCTAAGTTCTATTGCTATTGTTTCCCCAGCCATATTCTACTCAGTACATTCACATATTAGCTGAATGGGTAATCCTCTGGCAAATGTCCTTTCCCCTTGCAGTCTTCTAGGTCTCTTTTGTTCTGGATTGTTAGGGGAATTCTGAACTACATTTTTTGAAGTAGAAATGCATAAAAAGAGAGAGGAAGTGTCTTTGTGGAATGACTACCTATAACTTGACAGGTTTTGTCCAGTCTTACATTACACCAACAAGTATAGCTAATCACAGCAAATATGTACTCATGTTTTTTATTTTATTTTCCATAACAAGAGGATGAACAAATGAAGGAAAAGAAAGAAGATTCCTCTGCAGAAACCATGACTAAGGTGTGATGGAGGCTTTATGAAAAGCGAGGCCCACTGCCACAATATTTCTTTTTCTGAATTTTCTTCACCAAATATATTATCTTGGAATGCTCCACTGTATTTGATGAAGCCAAAAAATTAAACCAAAGAAATTGATTTTGGAGGTAATCAAGAGTTTTCAGAGCAAAGTATCTGAAGTGCATTGAAGCAAAGTAGGCTGGTTTCAAAACTCAGGATTTGCCCCATAAAAGATTTTAGTTTCAGTTTATAAACATCCAAATTATTTTTTGAATCTGCCACAGGCAAGCTCTCCATAAAAGGAAAATGTTAGATTGGGGAAGAGGTAGTAGTTTTGTGAATGGTAGAGTTTTCAAGGTTCCAATCTCAATATTTTGGGGAAGCTTGTTTTGAAGAAATATATAAGAAGTTCTTCCAGTAATTTTTAAAAATGCTCTTGTCTGTGTGAATTCACCTTTAAAAGATTAACTGAAGAGTATTCTTTCAACTGTCTAATTCTTTCCTTAAAGATAGTCCTTTCTTAACATGTGTGCCTTGAATGTTATTAGGAAAATAATTTCTTCCACCTCCACCCACCCCTATCCATATCTAGACCTGCTTACACCTAATTTTAGTATACTCATTAAATCTCTATTTGCCTGTAATTAATAGGGCACCATCTGTGTTTCTTCATCAATATTTCTCTGTGCATGACAAGCACACAAATGGCTACTGTATACACAAGCCTCACATTAGTGAACACTTGCAATTTTCAATTCTCTCCAGGAAGGAGTGAAATGTAATTTGTGCGGCTCCTAAGCCTCATTGTGTGAAGGGAAAAGGCCAAGATTGCAAAGTGCCTTAAAGGTGCCCAATGTGAAATTCCCTGCCAAATTCTTTCATCTAAGATGAAGCACAGCTCATTCTGTCCCTAGTAAAGATAGGCTTGCTACTCGATGATTTCTCCATCATTGCCAACAGAGAGCATTCAGAAAAGTCAGTTCCTTTCTTGTACAATCTCAAGCAAAGAAGTGGCTGCCCTAAACCAGTGGTATAATTCAGCCAGTTCGCACTGGTATGGGTGAACTGGTTGTTAAATTACCCACCTACCCATCTGCTATCAAATTGGATCCTGGGCACTGCAATGGAGAAATGGGCAATGGAGCAGCTGGCACGAGGGAAGGAAAACTGTCACCAGGCAAAGGAAAAATACACCCAGTGATGACATTATATCATAGTTTAAGGGACATATGCATACAAGGGCAAAAGAGTCAGAAAATGATGGCAGCTCAATATCTCTTTTTAACCATGGTGCTCACAAGATAATTTACAATATTTGGGCTTAAGATTGCAGAACCTCCATCTGCAGGTCACACTTCACATGATGCAAAATCATTTTCTTATTCAGCTGTATGAAGGGCCACTTTTTTTTTTCTTGTACTGGCCACCATTTTTAGGGCCCAGACACAATTTTTCATGCTTCAAAGAAAAATAAAAAGGTATATAAAATTTAAAAAGTAGATGTTCCTTCAAACTGAGCTTGACTATTGACTTCATGGAAAAAATCCATGTTGTTTTCTTGGCAACAGTACAGAAATGATTGACCATTGCCTTCTTCTAGCAATGAAGCCACTTAGAAAGAAGCAATGGAAAATACTTTTCGAAAGCTACATGATGTTCTTTGTGGTAAGCTTCAAATTGAAAATTTCCCTAGCTGCAGTGTTCCTTATTACTGTTTTTGAGAGAAAAAGCAATTGTATAAAGCTATGGAGAACTAATTTTTTGTGTGTGCTCAATACAGATGTCTGCTCTGTGAATTTGTCCTTAGTGGATTCGCTACTAATGTTTTATAAGTGGAGACCAGAAAGTCAATAGTCTCCAATTATATACCAAGACGACAAATGCTTCTTTTACTTTCCTTCTTTATCAGATCCAATTTAGAACAACTGGGGAAGTATTACACAATCCCCAAATTGTGAAGTTATATTGTATGCTTCTCCCTCTTTTTTCCATCATCATCATCATCATCATCATCATCATCATCATCATCATCATCATCATCATCATCACCATCATCACTTTTTCACATGGATGGAAAGAAAATGCATTGAGAAATAATTCATTATGGATGGCCCCACAATCCGCCAAGAGTTTAGATTGGATCTAGAATTTTTATCCACCTATTGAGTCCTTCCCAAGGATCTGGGATTAACAGATGTTGTTGTTTAATAATATAAAATGTATTGTTGCATGATGTAAGCTGTTTCAAGTAAAGCTGCTTTTTGCAATAGACTGTTGAACAATTGATGGTGTTCAAGTGGTCCTCCAGATGTTTTGCAATTGCACCCAAGGTGCCTATTACTATTGGTATTTATGCTTTCTTTTGCCATGGTCATTCTAGCTTCTATTTCCAAGTCTTCATATTTAATACTCCTGCCTCTAATTTTCTTTGGAGTAAACACAACAATCCTATCAGGTGTTGGGCTAAAAGAGAATAACCTGCCCAAAGTCACCCAGCCAGTTTTCATTCTTAAGGGAGATTTAGAACTCACAGATGCTGGTTTCTAGGCCAACATCTTCACCGCCACACAAAACTGGCTGCCTTTGCCTTTGACATATTATTAAACTTTTTAAGAAGATGCTTGTTTTTTCTCTGCTTTTCACTACTCCAGCATTATTCAAAGAATGCTCTCTGAATCCCTAGAGAACATCATTCCAAGCAAGCTTACCAGTGCCTTGCAAAAATATTACATGCCAATTACAAACCACCGTAAAAGTTCCAGACTTCTGTGAGTTTTCTTTCTTTCTTTTTTGACACCTTTTCATTGCTTTTCAAAGAAGGAACGATCATTCCTGGAGGATACAAGTCTTCTATGCAAAGTTCTGCCCTCACTCTGACTCTGATGGAGATCTAGGAAGGAAGGTTTGCAAAGAAAAAAAAAGAGAGTAAAATTGCAATGATGAGAGGCAGATTTATAATGATTAAGCTGAAAATGTTTGCTCAATGCAGCTCTGGGAGACGGAGTATTGAAGGAACATATAGGCAAAGCCTATTAGTGTTTTATAAATTGTAGCAATTTAAGAGAAGCTTATTTGATGCAAGAAATACCCTCCTTCCTTCCTTCCTTCCTTCCTTCCTTCCTTCCTTCCTTCCTTCCTTCCTTCCTTCCCATGCTCCAAACTTGGGAACAGCCCTGTTGTTTAAACATGAATGTGTCATAATTATAGTTTGAAGTCACCATGTAATTGGTTCTTTCCCAATTTCTGGAACATTCTCACTTTATATAAAGTATAGCACATCTTGTTTTTTTCTTCTTTCCCTGAGAAGACTCAAAGACAACCCCCCCCCCCAAAAAAAAGCATATAGTAGGTTCACTTCTGTCAAATGAACTTAAAAGTAGAACAGCATATATGTTTACATAGAAATTTAAACAAATATCTCCAGTGGGTTCCTGTATTAGGCAGAGAAAGTATTTGTTTTCAGTCACTTATGTGTACAGTATATTATCTTCCTAATAGGTCTTCTGAATATGCTTTGCTAGAAGTGCCCATCACATATTTAGTTACTTCTAAGTGATAGGAAAAAGAGAGGTGCTTTGGAAGTAATGGGCCAATTAAGTTGAACCATGTACAAAATATCAATTTACTGGTCCTAGAAAAGGTCACTTCTTGTATTACAACCCTTGAGGTTGATTAACTATGTTGTCTTCTTGTCTATTCCATTATAAATTCAGATCAGGGGTGTGATCATCATGTTTCATAAAGTGTATTAGCATGAGCACAGCACCTCTCCAAGAAGCATTAAATCAACTGCAAGCTTTAAAAGGTTCCAATGTTTGCTTCAAAGGGTGTCCTTGGATGCCTGGATATGGGCATGCATGCACACTGCTTCACCGATGAGTCCAGCAGAAGTACTGCCTTTTCAAGAACACCCTAGGAACATTTTTTAAGGAGTGTTGTTTCACCCATTCATGTATATGGATCAGTTTATGTAAGCTACATAGTTGTGCTATCTTTATACTTGGTGCTTAGTAGTGATAAGCAGTAGTTAGCAGAGTAAGTGTGAAACCATCTTTTCTTCCATAATAACAATAGCACTTATATACCGCTTCATAGTGCTTTACGGCCTTCTCTAAGCGGTCAGCATATTGCCCCCAATAATCTGGGTCCTCATTTTACCCACCTCAGAAGGATGGAAGGATCAGTCAACCTTGAACCTGGTGAGAATCGAACTGCTGGCAGTCGGTAGAATTAGCCCGCAATACTGCGTTCTAACCATTGCACCACCGTGGCTCAATGGGATCTGAATTTAAACATCGGGTTAATGTTTATCAAAAGAAATTATGAAAGAAACGGTATGAGGACAGAAGGCATCGCAATATTAATTTGCTAATTGGTGAATTCTTTTTGTTTTCACTTGTTTTGTTACTTTTTGGCTTTTAATAGATTATCTTTCATTTTTTACTATTGGGATTCACTTTGTAAATTAACTAACTGAAAAGAGGCATAGCAACTAAGTATATAAATAAAATAAATTAACTTACTACTAGCTGAGACATCCCATTGGCTTGTTGTAATTAAGAACAATATTTCTAATTCCTTTCTATAGTTCTTTGCAAAGTATGACATGTCTTATACCTCTCATCTCATAAGTGCTCACAACCTTATGTTTTAAAGTTATTATATTGTGAAGTTATCAACGTTTTCCCTGCAAGAACAGATGCCTAGCTATTTTATTTTATCTTTACTTGACCAGGAAAAAAGGGTGCATCCATTTGAGCAAAACAGCCAACTATTTGTCTGAGAAATAGCACAATATAACATGTCATTTCAATAAATATTTCTCGAAAATGATGATTCATATATTGAGCTGAAGGTTTCTTGACCTCTATTCTCCCAATAGCCATTACTCCACACAAATATTCTCCTTTGTGAAAATAGATAGTCTGGCTTTGCAGTGGCTTTTGTTCACGATAATCCAGTCAGTGATTCAGAGGTGATTTTGAAAGACACAATCTATTCTGAAAACTGACAGCCTCAGCCTTGTGATGTTTCCAGCTCTAATCTACTTTGGAAAAGGCTGGAATTGTCTTGTAACTCATGTCATCTTTGTGCCCCTCTTTTATTTATTTATTTCTTAAAAGAGTAAGCTTGGAAATAGCCTGTGGAGCTTAACATATCTGGGAGAAAAAAAGTCATAGAATTGAAGGGTCTTCTAAAGTCCTCTAAATCAGTCTTCTACTGACAGAGAAATTGAATGTTACAGCATTCCTGATTGGTTGCCATCCAGTTTTGACCTGAAAATGTCCAACAAGGAGAATCCATCTATTTCTTAGGTAGCCTATGTCATTATCAAACTGATCGTTCCCTCAGGAAATCCTCGTTATCTGTTGCAAGATATAATACTTTCAACTTTCTATATCAGGGCTATCAAACTCGCAGCCTGTGGGCCAGATGCGTCACGCGCTGGCCACTCCCACACCCAGTTTAGCAAAGGGGAAAAAAGTCCCCATACATCACGTGATGCCACCATGACAACACAAGATTGACATCCCTGTTTTATATTAAGTAGCAATAGCAATAGCAATAGCACTTAGATTTATATACCACTTCATAATGCTTTACAGCCCTCTCTAAGTGGTTTACATTTTCATTTCATTTCATTTTATTGGATTTCTATCCCGCCCCATCTCCACACGGGACTCGGGGCGGGTAACAACAGATAAAAACATACAGCTATAGTACAACAATTAAAAGAAATCCCATAAATCAATATCAAAATTAAAAGACCCAATTAAAACCCATTTAAAATTTAAAATTTAAAATTTAAAACTTAAAACCCGGGGGATTGGACCGGACGAGCTCAGGCCAGACCTGAGGAAAGAGTCCTTCTGGATTACTCCACTTGGAATATAAGAGTTAGTCTCGTATAGCGGTTTAAGGTGCTGGCTCAGAAACCAGGAGCTGTGAGTTCAAATCCTGCCTTAGCCATGAAAGTAGGTTGTGTGACTTTAGGCCAGCAACCAGGAGATGATCAATTCTAGTACAGCCTTAGGCATGTAAGCCAGCTAAGGGACTTTGAGCCACTCACCAAAAAACTGAGATCTAGTCTCGCTTTAAGCATGGGTGGCTGGGTGAGTCAATCACCAGGAGATGGTGAGTTCTAGTTCCACCTTAGACATGAAACTGGCTGGGTAACTTTGAACCAACCACCAGGAGACAGTGAGTTCTAGCCCTGCCTTAAGCATGAAAGCCAGCTCCATGTTTTGGGCCATTCACTGTCTCTCACCTCACAAGGTTGTTGTGTGGAAAGTAGGAGGAGAAAGATTTTTTTGTCCCCTGGAGTTAGTTTATTAAAAAATAATAAAGATGGCAAGGAGTCTAATAAATAAATAATGGATGATGGGAAACCAGATTGGTTACAAACTGCTAAAGCCTGTGACTGAAGAACAAAACACCAGGCAACTCTCTAACCCCCTTAGCTATCAATTACCTTATGTGGAAGAAACTGAAGGCCATACTTAAAGTTCTTCCGTTGGCTGTTAGATGTTTGACGTTGTGACGTGCAATGTCAAGTTTGCACTGGATCGAAGTTGAGTGTAATGTGTGACATTATCAGATGGCCAGCTGAGTCCTCAAACCAACAAGTAAATCTCTTAAGTGCATCCTATTGCTTGACCAGCTGGTTGACGGCTTTCATTGATGCCAAGAAGTTGGGAGATCAGACAATAAACCAAGAACAGATTTTGTCTCCGAAAATGGTTTTGGAACAGGAACATAAGGCTCCCATCTGATTTTTTTTTGGGGGGGGGGGGGGAATTTATTTTTTTTATTTTTTAAAAAGGTTTTTATTGAATAAACATTTAAAACCAATCGAGTACAGTGCGATTTCCCTGGCATATCTCTTTGCCATACATTCTAGTATGTTATCTCTAACATCTTCATCTTTTATATCGTACATTATTTACATCTTGCTTTTTTATATACATATTTACATATTTACAACCTATTTTTCCATACTGGCAATATTCTTAATTTTGATCTGACTTTCTTTTCTTCAGGTCTAACCATTTATACAACTTTCCCCCAGTCTTCATAATATTCTGTCTCTCCCTTATTTTTGATTTCTAATGTTAACCTTTCCATTTCTGCACAGGTCAATTTTTTTTTAAATTAATTCGTCTTCATTCGGTATTTCCTCATTTTTCCACTTCTGAGCGTATGCTAGTCTTGCTGCTGTCATGACGTGTAACTTTACCTCCTGATACAATCACGATGTAGGAAGGATAAACAAAGAGAAATGACAGTGCTAGATAAAATACTATTAGGAACAGAAGATCAACTGATTAAAAAACCCTGCAAATATGTATTGGAGTACAAAATGGAGGATGAACAAATAAAAGAGGCGATGATAACATGGGCCAGAAACTTTGGCTATAGTATAAATTTAGACAATTGGCAATTATTATGGGAAAGAAATAAGAAACTAACCCCCTAGCTACCTCGTACAAAGAGAATATGTACAAAATGTTCTACCGGTGGCACTTATCGCCCACAAGATTGGCAAAAATGAATAAGAACATATCGCCCCAATGTTAGAAATGCAAAACAGAGCCAGGGACTTACTACCATATGTGGTGGCTGTGTGTTAAAGCAAAGGAATTCTGGGAGCGGATCAGAAGCTGGTTAGAAGAGATGCTAAACCAAACAGTTGAGATGAGGCCAGAGATGTTCCTATGAGGAATTATACCAGGAAAAGTAGATAAAGCAATAAGGCTCCCATCTGATTGAGAGGGGGTGTCAGGACTGAAAGAGGCCCCCAGTTGTTCCACAGCTGTTCCTGACTTACTTGAGAAAGAAGGGAAGCTGTGTTAATCTGTGAATGTGGTTCTCAGTAGCACCTATGATCACTCAGAGAAGAAAACGTAGCTTTCCCCGTTGCCTTCAGGGGCATGCTTTCTGGGGCAGTTTGTGTTTTTTAAGAAGTTGGGATAAAAAAGGGAGAAGACTACGGAGCCTCTCATCGCTTTTAGAAAGGAGAAAAAGGCAGCCCCCCCAAAATCTTTGCTGTCTTTTCTCCTTACTCCTTAGCTCCTTTTCTGCAGGCTTCTTCATGTGGAATGAAAGGGCTTTCTTGTCCGTGTTGTTCAGAAAGAGAAATTGGCACCTTTGCGAGTTTTCCCTCCAGTGAATTCCTCCACAGAATTCTGCAAGGAGGAGGAGGAGGAGGAATCATCTGCAAAAAAAAGTGCCACCTTGAAGCCTTTATGCACAGCAAAGCTGGGCATAAATTAAATAATAATAACATCAGTAAAATAAAATAAAAATATTTGCAGGTACATATTGTGCAATATACCATACTTTTCAGAGTATAAGATGCACTTTTTCTACCCCCCAAAGTGGGTGAAAATTTGGGTGTGTCTTATACACCGAATGTTGCAGAAGCCCCACCCACCAGCAATTTGCCTCCTTGCAGCAAGTGGCAAAAAGCCTGTTACAGCCTAATTACCATAAGCAGCTGATGGTCCTTTGGATCAGACTCCAAACATCAACTGTTTCTGACTGCAGGGATTGCCATTAGGCTACAGCAATCTCTGCAGCCTGAAACCGGCTGAGCCATGTGCTAATTAGGCTGTGCTGGGAAAGTAAAACTGAAACACTCAGTTTCTGCTTGCTGCAAGGAAGCAAATTGCCGGGAGGCAGAAGCTGAGGTAAGATTTTTTTTCTTGTTTTCCTCCCCCAATAGTTAGGTGCGTCTTATACTCCGGTGCATCTTATAGTCTAAAAAATATGGTAGTTTTTCAGATTAATCATTGCATTATATTCTCCTCCTATTCTACCCTTAAGAAAATTATAACCAGTGGTGGGATTCAAAAATTTGTACTACCGGTTCTGTGGGCGTAGCTTGGTGGGCGTGATGTGGCTTGGTGGTGTGGCAGGGGAAGGATACTGTAAAATCTCCATTCCCTCCCCACTCCCGGGGGAAGGTTACCACCGGTTCTCCGAACTACTCAAAATTTCTGCTACCGGTTCTCCAGAACTGATCTGAATACCATCTCTGGGCTGCACCTTCCAGATATGTTAAAAAAAAAAATCACTATTAATCCACAGGCCAAACCCAACCTTGAATCAAATAAATATATTTAAATCAGCATTCTTATACTTTTACTTTACTTGTCAAGGCACCAATTATAACTTTAAAAAAAGGTACTATATTTCAGCAAAGTAAAATGTCAGATGTCATTATTATTCATTTAGCTGTTTTAAGAGAAATATAATTTACTGAAAATATATCTACATTACAAAATAGTTCAACCAGTTAAACAACAGGCTTTGCATATTCTGATCATCTCCCACAATCATATATTACAGAACTGCTCAGTTTCATATTAAATGAATTTCAATTGTTCCCTGCTAATCATCATGGTAACGGCATTCAGCAATAGCTTTAAAACATACTAAAATACATTTTAAAAAGTTGTTTGTACATCATATGTTTTTGAAAGACATAGTTAAGAATCTGCTCAAAACCACATTGCTAATAATGGTCAAACTCATCAACTTACAATAGGAACACAAGAAGAAAAGTTGTCTAATTTCTTAGGCCGAATCTTATCAGCTGCTAATTTCATATATTTAGAGCCCTTTGATGTACAAAAGCAAGCCATTTAAATTTTCACTCTGCTCAACTGATAATCACCACTGGCAAAATAACCAAGGAAGTTTACATCTCACAACATGCTTTCACCTGCCAAGAAATCCCTGCTGATTTCCAAGTACATTGCTATGCTCTGAGCAAATCATGCTACTTCGGAGTTTCACTAAATGTTGGAAATGCAATGCTATGAATAATTGCAAAAAAAAAGACCAAAAGCCCTTGCTTCTCCAAGCTAGATCCATTGGATGAATGATACCGATTAAAAATCCCACAATGTTCTTGTTTTCTTATATGCATGCTGGATGACAGAACCCGTGACCATTTAGATATTACTGAACCCCCATTCTTCATCGTTGGCCATATTGGCCAGTATTGCTTGCTGTTCAGTTTCAGCTATATTTGAAAGTTTGCAGGTTTTCATTCCAGCATTAGAGCAATACTTTGAGACTGGATGCAATCTAAATTTAATTTACTCTAGTTTCTAGATGCTTCTAGATGCAAAGCCTTTCTTGTGTTAAATGGTTTTCACATAAGATGGATTTTGAATAGCTCCAAGAGGCCCCATTTTAAACCATAAATAGAATGGTTCAAGGCTTGAAATACTTCCACATTGGCCAATACGATCCGTTTCAAGCTCCGAAATTTCTTCCAGAAGGCTGGGCAGAGCCATTCCAATATTTTTTTTCATGATCAAGATAACTACTTCACTCTCATATTAAACATTCCTCAAGCTTTAATTATTTTTTCTTCAATATACAGGTCCTCAACTGAATCTAAAATTTCTGTTGCTAAGTGAGACATTTGTTAAGTGAGTTTTGGCCCATTTTATGACCTTTCTTGCCACAGTTATTAAGTGGATCACTGCAGTTGTTAAATTAGTGACAGAGTTGTTAAATAAATCTAGCTTAGCCATTGACTTTGCTTGTCAGAAAGTTGTGGAAGGTGATCACATGACCCCAGGACACTGCAACTGTCCTAAATATGAGCCAGTCACTAAAGCGGCCAAATTTTGATCACATGACTTGAGGACTACCTATTTCTGCACATAATTTTGGCAGGAATGGCATCCATCTCCTCGAAAGACAGAGTCAGAGACTGCCTGCTTTCAGGGAAGCAGTCACTGGGCATTTGGTGAGGATGTTGCTAGAAGGAACAGAGAAGAAAAATGTACAGAAAGCAAAGAAACAGGGTCAGCCGAAAGCTGGGGTTGTGGAAGGCTTAGTGGGCCAAACTGGTGACTATGATTTTTGCTGTTTTTAGAAGCTGCTCAAATTGAAGAATCAAAGACAAACACGGTTAGCCATTGAAATCTGCAATTGCAGCACTGTGAGGGGTGAAAAAAATATGTGAGCCGTCTTCCTGAGTTACTTCCCTGTGGTTACCTTTGTGCCACACATACGTTTGTATATTAACCGATCATACTTTATTCTTTGTTCTGTTTTTGCTGCATCCTGGCATCTGGAGGGGGGAGGAGTCTATCAATGTGTCTTATGCATGAAAAGGGCCTGAGTAAAATGAGACATATTCTCATTTCCTTTTTTCTTAGACTCTGTTTCTATATTCTGTAGTTTGACGTGTAGGATTTACAGTTAACAGGTCAATAGTCTAGCACACTTCTGCAAAATTATTTGCCTTCCTTTTAGAGTGTGGGTGAGCACACTGCATCTGTCTACCAACTGCTTGGTTTGGTATGAACAATAACATGTTGGGATGCAAGCTAGTCTCTAGAGTGGAGAAGATCCTAGCTTGCATAAAATAGCCTGAGTATGCTTGGCATAAATCTAGATTATGGTGGGGCTTGTAGCATGCTGACCAAAATGTGCTGAAGCTGATTGGTATTTGAATTACCTTTACTAGGATGTGCTATATGTTAGGACAGCGGCCCCCAACCTTTTGGATATCAGGCACTGGTTCCATGGAGAGAGGTTTTTCCATAGACCAGAGGGGGCCTGCATCCCATGGATGGAGATTTACCTGTTCGCACAGCCCAGTTTCTGTCATGTCACGGCCCATTGCCAGTCCACGGACCGGGGGTTGGGGGACCCTTGTGTTAGGACATTGAATTTAGTAGCTGGAACAGTAAAGTGTACAGTAGGCCAGGACACAGTTTTCGTTGATTAATTAAAGAATGCTGATTCATGCATGATGCAATCTACGCTATTATATGTTGCCGTAAGTATAAAGAGGGAGGAGTTTCCTTTTTCCCCTCCTTTTTTTCTTCTGTGTGTTCTATATACTGTTTAGATTTACCTCACGATATTCCCGTGTTCTTGGCTATCTTATGTTCTTCCTTTTCTGAATGATGACAAAACTGCTGTGAATTTGAATATTATATATATATATATTTATATTCAGATAAAAGACTTCATTTGGACAGTTGCTGCACAATTAGAGATAAGAAGGCTCGGGGGGGAAACGGAAAAATTGGGGAAAAACAGGTTTTGTTCTTTTTTTTTCCCCCAACGGCTTTGGAAAAAACTGGAAAAAAAAACCCCGG
>JAOYMU010000263.1:5037569-5048113 GCA_025802295.1 Psammodynastes pulverulentus | reverse complement strand
CAGAACTGGATACAGTACTCTAGGTGTGGTCTTACTAAGGCTTTATAGAGTGGTATTAGTACCTCACGTGACCTTGAAATAATATATTCTTTCCTGACAGTTAAAATATTCCTGACACAGCAATGAATCAGTGGAATGACTTGCCTCCAGAAGTTGTGAATGTTCCAAAATGGGAAGTTTTTAAGAAGAGATTGGACAACCATTTGTCTGAAATGGATAACGTTTCCTGCCTCAGCAGGGGATTGGAGTAGAAGACCACCAAGGTCACTTCCAACTCTGTTATTCTGTTATTTCTATTATAATATAAAATAATCCCAAAAGGCTGACCCTTTTTCACACATCCTTATCTACCTATTGTTTAAATGTGGGACCTGGCCTAGATTTGCTTTTTGTGTGGAGTTTATATCAGTATATTTGCAGACACTCTTCTCACTACATTTTAGAAATTTGGGTAAATTGGAACATGATTGTTGAGTGATCACAAGTCTATTGGCTTGATAGCAGCAATCAGCAAAAGCAAATGCCTTCTCAGACCTATTAACTTTAAAGTCCACTTAGAAGTCCCAGATACAAATAGCCAAATACCACTTAAATTGTTTCATTAAATGACACAAAGAGTAACATTTCTTTTATGTCTTGAGTTGTATAATGAATTCAAAATCAATCACTCCTGAGGGAAAAAATGTATAGAAGAAACATATACTGATAGACTGGTCACCTAAAATGTTGCTTTGAATTTTTACTTTGACTATAGTGGAGTCTTATTGAGTCTGCCTTTTCTTGTGTTTTACATTGGTTTTTTTTTTAAACTGTTTGCTACCTGATTCACATGTCCAATATTAACATGTGTCTACAGCAGGGGTGTCAAACTCAAGGCCCGGGGCCTGATACAGTCTGCGGGATGCTTAGATCTGACCCACGGGGTTGTCCTGGAAACAGTGAAGGACCAACCCACAGTGCTTTGCCAGAAAAAATGGAGCTCGGGAGGGCAGCCCTCCTGAGCTCCATTTTCACTGGCCGAGAGTTGCAGGAGGCCATCGCAGCTGAAAACAGAGCTCGGGAGCCTGTTTCCACTGGCAGAGAGCTTGGGCCACCACAGGCAGCCCAATGCGAGTGATGTTGAGCTGACCACACCCCCATGGCCATGTCCCCCAGCTCCCCTGAGATCAAACACAACCCTGTTTCAGTCCTCAATGAAATCGACTTTGACACCCCTGGTCTACAGTATTCTATTACTTTTATTACCTTTGTAAGAGTTAGTTGTTTATGAGATTGTGAAGAGACCAATAATAAATGAAAATATAAGCATTATCAGAGGAAATGATTAAAAGTCACATCTATTTAACCACCCAAATGCATACACCAGGACATCAGCTTCAGAACCTGTTTCTGTGATGTGCAGTTTCCCTGTGCCCTGAGAAACTAGTATAAAAATAAATTGTTACCAATTCAGCTTAAGTACTAGTCCATTTTGCCATGTTATACCAGCAAAACAAAGAGCACCCTTTTATATCTGAGCATGGTAAGAGAAAAGATTGTGCAGAAAAATCTCCAGTAGAAGGCACACTGCAGAGTTTACTATCTTCTCAAAATGGAATGACTTTATTCAAATGGCAAAAGAACAGTGTTTACGAAAAGCAAAGCTGAATGAAACATACGCTGAAATAATAATAATGACAACAACAAGTGCATAAGAATCTTTAAAGAAAAGGGCACTAATCTTAGAATAAATTGCCTATTTTTCTTCTTTTTCCTTGGATTACTTATTGCTTTTTCCCAAGGACTCTCACACTTTTCTCATCTCTCTTGAAACCTTTCAAGTAGGTTGTTTGACAGAGAGCCCTGAGCACCCAACTTTCAAAACTGTTAGGCATATTGTTACATGCACACATAGCCTGAGATTTCATGTTTGCTTATGTGCAAGATGCAACAACGGCTTCATTGCACAATATACTACATGCAGAACCAATGTCTGTCTTCAGATTGAATGCTACAGTGTTAAGTGCAGTATCATGTTCAGCTAAAATTAAAGCTTTGGCCTGACATTCTAAATGAAATTTGGAGCCACTCTTGAATCCAACATTGCCTTTTTGCCTGTTGTCTTACAAAGCTACACACAGAAAGCATGAGAATTGGCTCTTAACGAGCTATTTATCTTCACAAAAGCCCCCTCCATCATTATTTGAGAGAATGGCTCACCTCCACATTTTGTGTTCCCTTTATCATTTCATTTCACTGGTAATGTTAGGGATAGATACAACGTGCTGTCTAGAGTTATTCACCTACAATCTGCTTCTAACACAAGAAATAAATGGATAGCATTTCTTGTACATGAAAATAAACAATGTATTTTTTCTCTGATCACTTTGGGAATATATTATTTGAGTGGTACTTTTTTTATTTTTCAGCTCACTGTTTATGACATTAATCGCTGAACTATAAGAACTTTAGTATTGAACTGTCAGGAATGATTTGTTACCAGATGTTAGCATAATTTGCCAGCTGTCATATTTTAATCATTTTTATTTGCGTAAAATACAACACTTAACTTTTGTGGTATATCAAGACATATAGTTGAACTAATTTAATGTAACAGTAGCTAAGAGGAGAATATAAAAGAAGAGAATTTAATGATAATGGAGACATTTTAGGTAGTTAAAACTGGGAAGAACTGGTGGAATATTTCTCAGTGACAGTGGCTATTTGATTTAAAACTATAAACTGCTATGCTAAATGACTATATTTAAGCTTTGGCTTTGATTTTGACCATCATGTGAATTTATATCCCCCATAAAATGTAATGTAGAATTATAATAAGTGATTATGAAATTCATATAATAAAGGCTGCATAAAACATAACTGAGGACAAAATTCAGCCACATTATTTTCAGTGTGGACACTAATACATGAAATTAAACATCTTGTAATTTTAGTGGAGGGAAAAATTTATGCAGTAATGACTTGTCAGACAGGATTACCACGTTTCTTTAGTACTGCTTAATCCAGCCCTTTCTCCCTGGCAGAAAAAGTATGTGATGAAAGTACAAGTTATTCAGTTTGTCTTTGAAAGAGTTGAGATCATCCAAACCGATCACATTTGATAAAGGTATAACTTGGTTAAACTGACTAATGAACCAGAACCAATGCAATGTTGGAAATAAATTCTATAAGGAGATCAACATTCTGTCTGCTCATCTTAGGAATTACTGAAAAAATGAACATAATAAAACCAAATAAGGCATGTTCAGAGAAATCAGTGAAATACTACTACTACTACTACTACTACTACTACTACTACTACTACATAATAATAATAATAATAATAATAATAATAATAATAATAATAATAATACCAATAATACTAATACTACTAATAATATCATACTATATATTATAAACTACATCTTCAGTCTTCAATGAGACACAAAGTTTTAGGGAAGGAGATAATATGCATGAAGGGATATTCTTCCCTTATCATCTTAAGTGATAGTATAGTAATTATTTTACTCTACGTTACATTGTCACGGCAAATTTAGCAGGAAACATCTTAAGAAATATTAAATTTTAGTAGCCTGACATCTAAAAAATTCCTCTACTTTTCCTTAAATATTGAATCTTAGAATCAGGCTTCTTTGAAGTATGCATAGAATCAAACTAATTTCTTATTCCTTGAACAATGTTCCGAATATAGATCACATTAAAATTATCAGATATATTCATGTCTATTTGGCTTTACAAGTTTTGCTTTTTCTCTCCTTTCTTCTTTTTCTCTCCAATTATCTCAAATGACAAACAATAACATTTTGGCTAACCATCAGTTCTCCTCCACTGTTTGTTGTTAACTATCTCTAGTTAATATCCCTCAATTCCCCCTTCCAGAAAAGTACTAGATAATGTGCTGCAGGATATATACTTTTTTGGGAGATATCAACAAGCTTGATGATTGGCAGACAGATATTGTCCTATCACACCCATGTAGAACATAGAACAACGAGAGTTGGAAGGGACCTTGGAGATCATCTAGTCCAACCCCCTATTCAAGCAGGAGAGTCTATTCCAAATATTAGCCTCTACCTAAGATCGAACTCACAGCCTCCTGATTGTGAGGTGAGAGCTCCACCACAATTCTATGGGAAGAGTCTCCCCCCTCCCCCCCACAGGGGGCTTTTTTCTAGTTGAAATACAATACTTTTTCAGAGAGAATTCTTGTAACTTTTTTTTTGCTTTTCATCGGTCTAGTCTAAGCCTGGAAGGTGTTCAAGAAGAGAAAATACACAAGAGATTTAAAGATATGGAATATTGTTTCGGAATTAATGATAGTAACAACATGGACATGCCATTTCAGGCATAAAGCTATCTATTTGAGGCAATTTTTAGTATTGGGTTTTTCCTCCCTTTTTTGGCAACCATCAGTGTCATTTTATAAGAAAGCAAATTGGAAATCTTCCTTATTCCAAGAGAAAGTGATTAAAGACCAAAGAATATTACATGCCCACCCAAAATCTATATTTCAAAGTCAACTGTAATTATTTCACCTTTTTTATGGCAAAGCAAGCCAATATAATTTGGGATAGTTCAGTTCTTCATCCTCTCTTTACCAAAATCTTGAGTCCACTTTTTAAATTTTCTGTATATTCTTGCAGGCATTCCTAAAATATGTTAATACATATCATTGAGATTATTCGGGAAATGGTACCAGTAATGCTCATTGAACTGAGTTCAAAACTGATGGAATAGAAGACAGGTTGGAAAAAAATTAGATCAGTGTTCTTCAAACTTGACATGGACTTCAACTCCCAGCAGACTCACTGGGGAATTCTGGGAGTTAAAGTACGCATATCTTAAAGTTACCATGTTTGAAAAACATTGATTTAGACGGTACTTTAGAATGGCTGGTGGTGGGTTGATGTCTCCATTGTTGGAAATGGGAGGATTTCAGGACAGAAGTCTGAACCTGAGTTCAGATACTGAAGAGATTAAGCATGCAATTTATGGGTATAACAACATGTATAAAACTGAAGTAACTTGAGACTATTTTTGGGCAGTTATATTCAACAAGTACATTCTTATGTTTGCTGCCTTCCATTGAGGATCTGTATACTGCACAAGCCAGAAAGAGGGCTGTGAAAAATCTACAGATCCCTCACATCCTGGATATCAGCTGTTTCAACTTCTTCCATAAAGATGACGCTATAGGGCATTGCATGTCAAAACAACTAGACGCAAGGTCAGTTTTCCCACAATGCCATTACTCTGTTAAACAATTAATTCCCACAACACTGTTTTATGCCCTGGGATGTCAAACCACCTAGTAGGGCTGTATCATATTATCCTTCTCATCTTTCCTATTACTTATTTCCTTACTTTCTTATGACTATAATTTTGTTGTTTATATCTTATGATTTATGTTGATTGCCTTTATTTAGTAACTTATTATGATTTGTGATGATTGTATTTTATGATTATGAACATGATTTATCACTTGTTGCTTATATGTACATCGAGAACTTATGCATCAGAGACAAATTCCTTGTGTCCAACACTTGGCCAATAAAGAATTCTATTTCCATTCCATTCTTAGCGGTTGGAGAGCTGAACTGAAACTTCAGTTAGTTTATCATAAAACTACATGTGAATTCTCACCTGTGAAAGTTAAGCCAGTAAAAACTTGTTTTCCTACTGCAAAAGCTCATGATTGGCAAAGTATTTTTCTGCCTCTATGCCTTATTACAGATTTAATCTTCAGATCTAAGGGGTGTTGCTGAGAGAGCAAACCACATAAAGCATTCTAACCACATATTTATTAAGACAGTCGCGGTGATTATTTGTTTCAAAGGTTTGCTGAGCCTCCACAAAATGGGAGATCAATAAAGGTGCCTCAATAATTCTGAACTCTTCTAATTACCATTGGGGTTACCTTTCCTGGCTGCTCAGAGATCTGCCAAGTCAGTTTAATTGAATTCTCTGTTAAACTGACAGTGACCTTAGGAATCTTTGTTTTAAATGCCATTCATTACTATGTCGAAGGAACCTTTCAGAGTACTTGTAATAAAAATGGGAACTTTGCCTCATAATTAACTGTACAGGTCACCATATTGTAGGTCAGAATATTTTACATATGTAAATTACTTTCTGTAATTTATGTATTTCCTTTGCATATATTAAGCTCCTGGAACTGATCGACAATGTCACATTGAAGCAGATTGCCAAAAAAAAGAGCATAGGAGAAGCCGGTGTATAATTGCCCTTACTTCTTAGATCCAGACTGTGTTTGTTCAGGAGAGGCCAGTTCATTGTCTCTTGTACAGAGCTGGAACCAAAAGAATGGAGTGAAACCAAATGTTAGAAGGTATCTAAAAAGTGTGATTGAGACTCACAATCACAAAGGAATATTGAAAGCTTTCAGGTAAACTTTCAGTCTTTCAACCTTACCTTTCCTCCATCGACCAATTTGGAAGCACACGGGAAAATCTCATTAAGTGAGTCTAGAAATAGCAATAGCAATAGCACTTAAACTTATATGCCACTTCATAGAGCTTTACAGCCCCCTCTAAGTGGTTTACAGAGTCAGCATATTGCCCCCAACAATCTGAGTCCTCATTTTACTGACCTTGGAAGGATGGAAGACTGAGTCAATCTTGAGCTGGTCAAGATTGAACTCCTGACAGCTTTTGGAGGGCAGTGGGGTGCCCTTCTTTTAGAAAGTAATAATAATGGTGGACTAGGTCACTAGTTGACAAGGTGCTGATGTGATAGCATCCAAATTGGGAAGATGGCTTTCAGATGGATCATTTTAATGTGTGAAACCAATCTTCTTGTCTCTTTTTTCTTTGTTTATCACAATACCAGCATATTTCGACTTTATGTGAGATAGCTTCTTATTTTCTCATGAAAATCAGCTTGAATTTTTTCTAATGTTCCACCTGACAATTCCTAACTTTGCTTTCATGTTTTTACTGACAATTGGATGGCAATACTTGAGAAGGATAGAAATCCAAGTGCATCCTTAGAATGGTTGATTATGAGCATTTGACATTTGAAATACCCAATTCTCATTAAAAGGAGAGAAAGAAGCAAGCTGTGAAGGGACCATAGAAATTGATAGGATTTATTCCAAGATTGTTTATTTCTGACTTACATTAACCAACCACTTTTGTTGTTTGCTTTCTTCATTAAAGATTACCACAAATGCCATTTTCTCGATCCAAAATTGCTTTGCCCATTTCTAGATAGTCCAGATTTTGGGGTATTTTAAATCAACATTATTATAAAGCAGAGCTGTGCAATGATTTGGATTCAAAGAGAATAAAATACTTTGGGGGTAAGGGTGGATGCACATGTAGCACCTTGTTGATATATTTTCTTGGGATTGAGATTGCAGTTCCTTAAATTTGCTGGCAGGTACTATATGAATGCCCTTGTATACTAAGCGCTTTTCATCCTTTAAATTCAAAATGTTGCCCAGACCAATTATTAATACTTTTCTTTATTGTATAACACCAATAACATTATGGAGGAGGGAATATATCTTTATATATTTATATGAGAACTCAAATTGTGGGGGCAATATGCTGATTCTGTAAACCGCTTAGAGAGGGCTGTAAAGCACTATAAAGTGGTATATAAATAAGTGCTATTTATCTCTGTCTCTTTCTTATCTCTCTCTCTCTCTCTCTCTCTCTTTCTCTCTCTCTCTCTCTCTCTCTCCTATCTATCTATCTATCTATCTATCTATCTATCTATCTATCTATCTATCTATCTACCGGTATCTATCTATCCATCCATCCATCCATTCATCCATCCATCTATCTATCACCACATTTAGAAGGGCACCAACATCATAAATCTGGGAGGTATATATAAGTAAAATATAAAAATAATCCAAAGTGAACCAAAAAAAAAAAAAAAACCCTTCCCAACTTGAAACTCAATTGCCAAAACATGTCCACATAATACTGAATGATTAATGGGTTTGAAAGTATAATGCTTTGTTTTCGTTCCCAGGATAGTTTTCCTGCTTCGTTATATAATTCTTAGTATCACACTTTCAATGAAATTGTTTTCTAATTGTGGTGAATTTGCATTTTTTGCAAAGGGGAAAAGGTGTGTTTGTTTGTGTGTGCATATACAGTATGAAAAACAGGAATGGTGAACTGAAAGATTTATTATTTATGTTTATTGGTTTTTATTATATGATCATTCACTGAACAAACCTCTCTGTTAAATATTAACAATAAAACATAAATAAACTAAAACACATCATGTCATGGGCAATACTATCTATAGCTCCCTGAAGAATGGGCTCAGTAAACATCTGGTTCAACATTTAGGACCATCATAAAATATCAGAGTCCTTCAACTGAGTATTATGAACTGATAATTTTCTGTTTTACATAGTGTCCATCAGTTTCTCCTTTCCTGGAATGTTTCCAGGAAAATGATATTATACAGCTTTTTTTGTTGCCCATAAAGAAAGATTTATACTGGGTGAGAGTGATCAAACCAGATTTTTGCTCTTCAGTGGGTCATTGAGAAAGAGATGAATGTGAGAAAATTTATTGCACACTTGTTGATTTACAGAAACTATGATAGAGTGAAGAGCTTTGATTTATGGAATGTTTGCATGAATATGGAGCTGAAAGTTGCTGAATGCAATAAGAATGGTACCGTATATGATGGAATAAAACAGGAGTGAGAACAAAGGAAGTGCTTAGTAAATGGCTCAATACTGAACAGGGAGGAAGACAAAGAAGCATAATGTCCTCTTGATTGTTAAATGTTTTTATGGATAAAGGGAGCATCTCGACGTGATATTTATGTCAGTTAGGAATATGAATGTACATGTATTTTAGCATAGAGATGATGCTGTATGATTGGCTGAGTGAACAGCAGCAAATGTTACACTGATTGTATGATGCAATGAACAGCAGCAAATTTGAAAATGAATATATCGGAGGCCAATTTAGCTATGTTTGATAGAGAAAATGAAATCATCCTTCACAAGTTACAGACAAATGACAAAAAAGGTAAATAGACAAAGAAAGCAAAAATGATTTCATGTAATAGTGTGCTTCTGTCCACTTTTTGTATGGATGTGAGATTCGAATGTGTTTGACAAATTGAATGCAGTTGGAGTGGAGAAATCAAGAAATATGGGTGATAAAACAAGAGACAGAATCAAGAATGAATGTGTACTGAATGAATGTGGACTAAAGTTTGTCATAGGGAATGAATGAGGATCAAATTGCAAGACAAATATACAAAGGAAGAGTGCATGTGTCAAGAGGTAGGGAAGAGCAAGAAAGTTGTTTCTGGATGGAGCTGATGAGATTCTGAAAAAGAGTAAACTGAGAAGTTTAAAGAGCAAAATCAATGTATAAAATAATGAACAAATGTAATGGAAACAAGGATTGAATGGTTTATAGAGATGTAATGTAGGATCTTGATATATAAGATAATTTTAGCTATGCTTTTTTCCCTTTTTTCTTATCTGGTGTTGCCCAAGGTTGTTTCCTAGTGGTATTTTTCAAAAGCGGGCTTCTTATTTAGTACAACATCCACCTTGTTTTCATTTTAGGTTAGTCTTCCATAAATTTAAATTGATATGAATCAGGGGAAATGGAGGGGAAGAAATATTCTATGAGAGACAGATTACAGATTATTTGAAAAGGTCAGTCCTGTAATAAAATTTGTTACTGAGAACAGGTGCTACCAAACTTATTCCTATTTTTGACTATCTTAGACTAACATGGCTCACTTACCACCATGTCTAAAATAAACAATGACAAAGCATTTTTAGAGACTTGATGTTTTTTAATGTAGTTATTCCTATTAGGAACTTTTATCCGCTTTAGTTAATTTGCAGGAATATGCTCTCTCTCTCTCTCTCTGTATGTGTGTGTATACTAATCATAGTAGCACAAGAACAGGCACTAAGCACTAGATCCATAGAAGCAGGGGTCTTATCGCACTAAGCAGGACCCAAGGTGCAGACTGTGCAAAGAGACCTCAGAGACAGTCCAACACAAAGTGGGTGTGTGTAAAATG
The DNA here is from genome assembly GCA_025802295.1 of Psammodynastes pulverulentus. Classification (NCBI taxonomy): domain Eukaryota; kingdom Metazoa; phylum Chordata; class Lepidosauria; order Squamata; family Psammodynastidae; genus Psammodynastes; species Psammodynastes pulverulentus. Next base: position 5,038,066 of record JAOYMU010000263.1, on the reverse strand, counting down.
CAGATAGAAACACTGAATGGCATAACCAGGTAGCTAGCATCAATTGTACAGTATATGAGTTAGACCCTTCCAAGTCCAGACAGGAGATTCTACATAAGGTCATGGACAATAAGATGGCTAAGACCTTATGAGGCTTCCAGATCCAGATGGACAGGCAGGTATTGGCCAATCAACATTGCAGTAGTAGAAAAGGGCCAGAAGACAGTGATGGCAATTGATGTAGCAATGCCAAGCGACAGCAACATCAGAAAGAAGGTGCATGAGAAACTGAAGGACCTGACATAGAAACTGAAGAGGATGTGAAAAATAAAGGCCAAAGTTGTCCAAGTGATGGCAGGAGCACTCAGGGCTGTAACATATAGACACACACATACACAAACTGACTGACTGACTGACTGACTGACTGACTGACTGACTGACATATCTATCATCTATCTATCTATCTATCTATCTATCTATCTATCTATCTATCTATCTATCTATCTATCTATCTATCT
>JAOYMU010000263.1:4996333-5006533 GCA_025802295.1 Psammodynastes pulverulentus | reverse complement strand
GCTATGCTGGCTGGGGAATTCTGGGAGTTGAAGTCCACAAGTCTTAAAGTTGACAAGTTTGGACATCCCTGCTATAATGGAAAGTTGTGTGTTTCAAGTGTAAGAATGTGCATTATAGAAATAGCTGGTCTATTTCTAATGGGATGTTGTTTTCAGTCTAGTCTACAGCCTCAAGGTTTCCTTATGATTTCCATTCAAAGCTGAAGAGAGACCCCATTGAAGTCAAACATAGTTGGGTTGGTGCTAATGCCCCAAAACACTTTTTTTTGTTTTAATTTTTATTTAAAAAGCAACACAGCTCCCTCTTTAGAAACGATTAGAAAATATGGATTGGGATTTCCACAGATCAGTGCATCCTTATTGTTTGTAACTTATCGCTGTGGCTGAATTACAACTCCTAGTAGTCCCAGTCAGTTCGTCCAATCACAAAGGATGCTGCGGGGGGGGTGTTAGTTCAGCCACACCTGGAAGACCCAAGACCCCAAATAATAAATAAGAAGACACTTTTTTTTTCTTCCCCTGCCTGCCTGGAGTTGCATAAACTAAAGCAGCTATCAATCAAGTGCAAATCATAGCATATGACTCATAGAGAGTATTCAATTTACTGGGATGCAAATTATACAGATCTAAGCTAGAGGGAAAAAAAAAAGTGAAAGCATCCTTTTTATTTACCAATTCAAGTTTAATAGCGCAAGCCTTTTAAAGGCACACTCTGCAAGATTGCACATATTAAGTTGCAGTACGTTCTACCATATGCATCTCTAGTTCGTACAAATGTCCTCAGCGCTCCTTTGTACAGTTTCTCTTTTCCAAGTGCCTGGTGACAACATTGCAAGTGTCACCCAGGGGAAGCCAGGCTAAATTGCCCCAACAATCTGCACACAAAGTGGGAATGTGGCAGGCTGAATGAATGTTTTCTGATCTTCCCTTAATTTAGGGCCACCAGATGACAGAGAGAATGATTTTTTTTGAATTATTTTAGGCACAAGATAATCGTCCCGCTCTAGCAGTGCACATTTTGGAAATTCTTGGACATAAAATACATATGGATGGTTCACCCGCTCCCTTTGGATAGAGATTTTGAAATAACAAATCTGTTCTTTCAAATGGACTGTATCCTCATTACCGTTAGAGAATAATGAATTATACAACTGGCTGATTGTTAATGAGGACATGTCATTGGAGCACAATTTTGTCCAAAGACTTATATAAGGCAGCGTTCGCTTTCTTGTACTTAAATTAAGTCTCTTTGGATTGTGCATCCGCATTGAACCTTGATCATTTGCTTCAGAAAATTAAAAAGAAGAAATGAAATGCTTTAAGCCTGCAATGGGTAAAGTATTGCCAACAATCAGCCAATGATGATTATATAACAGACTCATTATGCTAGTTTAACAAAGCATTTTGTTGGCTTTTGTTAGCTTGTCCCAAGCTGGCCCCATCTAGATCAATATGTTGTAAGCTTGGCACACTTTAAGAGGTGTGGGGACTTCAACTCCCATGCTGCTGAGGAATTCTGGGAACTGAAGTCCATTCATCTTAAAGTAGCCCAGGTTAAGAAACACTGTTCTGAATCATCATCTTCTTTTAATGACCCCATAATCCCTTGTGGGACGGAGTCTGGGTAATTGAATGGAGCTAGCAGAGTGTTTACTGGCCGGATGCCCTTCCTGTTGCCAATGCGGAGTTTTGTTCAGCAGATATATTTTCATTGTGCCCAGAGAGAAAAATATCTGCTTCTACCTAGGATCGAACTCACAGCCTCCTGATTGTGAGGCGAGAGTTCCACCTCTAGGCCACCGCACTACTGCAAACACTGTTCTGAATGACTTCCTGTATTTTTAGCCAATGCAATCAAATATAGAGGCATTATGGAGCGGAGATCATAATTGTGGAAATATGAGTAGTCAATGAACAGAGAGATTAAAAATGCAGGATTTTGCAATGTAAACATTGCATGCACTTCTTTCTGATCCTGAATTTGATCCACCTGCTAGGAAGAATAGATGCAGAGAGAGTTTGCAGATAGAAGTTGTACTTTGATCTTATTTCTTTGTCTCCAAGTAACACATCACCTTGTGGTTTGGTTGATACTATCTGGACTTCCATTACTTCCTCCTCCTTCTGTCTCAAACCAAGGCAGTTCAGATTTTAACTTGACTTGCTGTCTCCTTAATGGAGTAGAGCGCCCTGCGGCTAGGCTTTCCTATCACCATGTTCTAAATAGCCTCAAATAAAATAAAGCTAAACAAAAGTTATCTTTGCTGCAAGCGCCAGCCTCAAGAAAACTTTCTCTTAAAAGCTATACTCCTTTTAGTGTTTCTTTCCGCTCTATCCAATTCCAGCCGCACTGCTCTGATTAAGGCCGGTACTGGTTTTTGAGGTTTTCTTTTCTTTCTTTTCTAAGATAGAAAATTCTCCTAAAATGAACGGGATTAAATGATTCAAAGGGGAGATTTTCTCAGTCCCTGACCAAAGCATTGGTGCTGTTGGCAGCAGTTAATGTGATTTAAGTTTCTTTTTTTCCTTTCCTGCATGTCAGAAGATAGATAGAAAGCTTCAGCATAGACTTCTCACATTAGACTGGAAGAAGAGTAAGGTTGGGAGGCCGTTTTAGATGTGCAGTACCTGAACCATTTTTAATCTCTTCTCATAGAATAGCTTTCTCGGACCAAGTGATGTGTTCGGCTACATCCTTCTAGCTGGTCCAGTTTCCATTCTTTTGAGCAGCACATCTTTGAAGAGATGGTTTCTGAATTAATGGCAAGTCACTTCAGAGATGTCTGTAGGCTGGATGTACATCCATAAAGAAACAGAACAGCCTGGCTTGAATTTCAACACCAGCCAGAAACAGATGTAATGTAGAGAATATGTTGAAAGAATTCGGTTGTCAGAGATAAAGAATAATAATTGGCATTCTATGTTCCTTTCCACACATAGCAGAAAGCAGATTAGGTTCTGTTGTAAGTCTCAGACAGAGGCCTTTGCGGTGAATCAGGAAGGGTTCCTGGCTTCCAATTATTTGAAAATAGTAGTCCCTAACTAGCTGCCTCCTTCTATACAGTAATAGGTTCATGGGGGAGGGAAGCATTTGTAGGAAAAGTAGGAATGTTTTTTTTTGTTGGGATGGTTCTGGTTGTGATCATAATTCCTAGGCTGAATTATTATCCAAAATTCCGAGAATTTTGGAATAGAAAACTATTATCGAAGAGGAACAAGCTCTATGTCAGGGTTCCAAGTAATAGACCCATACTAAGCAAAAACTTAGTAACAAAACTTAATCCCAAGGGGATGCGGTGGCTCGTGGCTCAGTGGCTAAGACACTGAGCTTGTTGATCAGAAAGGTCGGCAGTTCAGCTGTTCGAATCCCTAGTGCCGCGTAACAGGGTGAGCTCTCGTTATTTGTCTCAGCTTCTGCCAACCTAGCAGTTTGAAAGCATGTAAAAAAAAGTAACAGCGTTTTGTTCACCTTCGGTGTTTAGTCCTGCTGGCCACATGATCATAGAGATGTCTTCGGACAGTGCTGGCTCTTTGGCTTTGAAACGGAGATGAGCACCACCCCCTAGAGCCGGGAATGACTAGGACATATTTGCGAGGGGAACCTTTACCTTTTAAGCAAAACTCCAAGGCAGATGAATTCCTCAAAGAATAGCTTTATTGGATATATTATATTGGCACAAATCTGGTGAAAACCAACTCTGAAGGGTCCTGCGGTTTTCACCTAGTTAAAAGTAAAGTTTTTTCTTCACCCTCAAACAATCGGTCAAGGCACCATCTGGTGACCCAGTGACATCACTCCTCCTTCGTCCAGCCAGGTGTGAGAACGTCCTTGGTTGCCAAGACAAAGTATTTTATTTTGACTACACAAGCCCAGCTATCTCTAACCCCCGCTCCCTATCCCTCAGCTCCAGTGTCGTAGCACTAAAGCTCCAAGATGGCTCCAGCCAGGCCAGCTTCAGGGCTAACACTCCATTGAATAAAATCAAAACAGATTGACAGTGGTTTTAAAAATGACAGCTTACAAGAAATAGAGAGGTATATTGGATTTACAAATGCAATTGAATCTTGACTTTAACATTTAAAAAAGATTTTTTATTTATTTTATTTTATTTATTTATTAGTCAAGCATGCATTGGATAACAGATATAAGTATAAACATAATTATGAATACATGAGATGTGCAAAGATGTACAAAGAATAAACCAAAAGAGCGATATGGATTTTTAAAAAAAATAGTGGACAGTAAGGGGTTTATTGGAGCTACTTCACTTGATAAAGATGACAGGATTATTGTGAGAAGAGCCAAAGGGACTGCAGTTAGTCCTTGCTTAATGACTGCTTGCTTAACAGATGCAGGATGGCTTTGGAAAGGATGATTTATGGCTTCATAAAATGTCCCTATCTCCCCTTCTGTCCACATTATGTAATTGAATTTCAGGCGCTTGGCAACTTGCTCACATTTACTACTGGTTGCAGTGGCCCATGGTCATGTGGCCATGTTTTGTGATATTTTTTAATGTTTCCCAGCAGAAAATAGCAAAAAAAATTATCATGAGATGTGCTGGATTCACTTAATGACCACAATGATTTGCTTTACGACTGCCATAAAAAGAGTGGAAAAATTGAGTCAGGTCACATGGTGACCTGCTTAATGATTGCCCTGACTTACAACCAAAATTCCAAGCCCAACTGTGAGTGTAAATTGAAGATTACATGCACAAGAAAACAAATGTTAGAACTTTATTTGTGGGACTTAAAAGATTTCTGGCAGAAAGAACGAAAAAAAAATATAAACTTGATTTATATGGTTATGGATAAAATATTCGTTTGTTATCTCTGGTTATATGTGATGCCTTTTTTCTGACTGGAATTGGGTAATAATGGTTACTTTCGGCAATGTTTAATTGGGTGTAATGCATTAATTTGTAAGGTTATTTTTCATAATATTTAATTGTTAATTGGGATTGGACTTCTGTTATTCGAAGAGAGAGATTAGGGGGAAATTGCTTAAATGGAAATGGAGATAGAAATATTTTAAGTTGTTATTTCTTGTTCACCCTTAGTGAAGTTTTTCTGATTAACAAGGAGAATTGACAATGTAGATGTCAACTTATAGAAAGCCGGGTGTGGTACGAATGAAATATTTAGTTCTGTTTTAACTTTTGCTCCCCATTTTTAAAAAAGATTTGTCCTTTATTTTTTCCAAGAAACTGTGGTCACTCTATCTATAATACATAATTGAAGAGTGAGCTGAAATCCACATATCTATCACATTACCACATACCACCATATGTTTACTGGAATTATAAACATGAAATGTTTTAGGAATACCTCAGCTGAAGTTTTTTTTTAACAAATGTGTTTTTGCTGCTGCTGCTGTTTGGTTAAGGAAATGCTGGCTTTTAGGATACTTCTGTGTCTCCATCTGTACTTAACAGATTTAGATCCCTGCAGGGGTCTTGTATGTTAATGATTTTTTGCAGAGATTAGACCTGAATTTTGAAAGCCTGTATCAAATGCGATTCTGTTTCTGAGCAAGATAATGAAGAATATGGTTGAACTTTAAAGGATTATATTTATTCTCATTACTTACCTCTTGATTAAAATCTGAGACAATATGTTCGAATTAGCATGATCTACTAAAGTTGATTCCCTTTACGATACAAAACCTGTTGGAAGATATTTTTTTAATTTTCTATTTTTTTAATAGAAAACCGTTTGCAACTAGTTTGCATGCACTTGTAAAAGTTCATTCTAGTTCATTCAAACTACTCAAAAGAGAGAAGAAAGATCAGAATTTCCTTAGGTTTGGCTTTGCATACTAAAAGTGAATCCAAGCAACTTATGGAGAGATATACTGCCAAGCTAATGGGGTGGAACAAATGCTCTCATTTACAAGTTTCTGAGTATTGTAGTCCAATGCATTTTAAAGACTAGCAGAAAAGATGCTATGACATATGACCTGTGTGTCCCACGACTGCTCATAGACAGATTCGACAATCTGTCTATCCGTTTTAGAGGTATTGTGGCAAGCCATCAATCTCACCTTTATGCAAGTGGGGATATTTTCAGTTTTTGTCCAGGTAGCAGCCAATCAGGCAATTTGTTTTGTGTTTTTCTGCATGTACCACTGGTTTAAGCACCAAAATTAATTTAGTGATGAGTTTTCACATATGACTCACTTGTTTAGGGTTTAAATTTGGGAGTGGATATAATATCTCTGACAGGCTCGCAGTGGCTCAGTGGCTAAGATGCTGAGCTTTTCAATCAGAAGGTTGGCAATTCAGCAGTTCGAATCCCTAGCGCCACATAATGGAGTGCACTCCCATTACTTGTCCCAGCTTTTGCCAACCTAGTAGTTTGAAAGCACGTAAAAAAATGCAAGTAGAAAAATAGGGACCACCTTTGGTGGAATGGTAACAGCGTTCCGTGTGCCTTTGGCATTTAGTCATGCCAGCCACATGAATATAGAGACATCTTTGGACAGCACTGGCCTCTTCAGCTTTGAAACAGAGATGAGCACTGCCCCCTAGAGCCATAAATGACTAGCACACATGTGCAGGGGAACCATTATCTTTATAATATCTCTGAGAATGGGAACATGGCAATGGCTATTTGTTTTTGAAATATAGAGGAGGGGGAGGAGGGGGAGGAAGAGGGCGAGGGTGAGGAAGAGGAGGAAAAGGAGGAGGAGGAGGAAGAGGAGAGAAGGAAAATTTGCTGTGGAGAGCAAATGAGCAATTAGTAGAATCCTACTAATTTCCTAAAACCTGAAAAGATCTCCAGTATTTTTAGATACTCATCAGTCTCCTCATATTAGTAGAAACATTACAACTGGAAAAAAGAAAAAGGAAAAGGAAAAGGAAAAAAAAACAGGTTGATAACACGCTTTTATCTAATGAAATTAATTTTGATTCAATGCCTGAAAACTATCAGATGAGGCAAGAAGTACAATGCCTTTTTCTTTAAAATGGTTTCATTTTGGATTGCGTTAACCTCTGAATCTGATGCGCTGCAAACAGAGGCAGGCGAGCCGCTAGATAACAAGCAGAAATGACATTCATAGGAGAGAGAGTTTCACAGCCTCATCAAAAATGTGCTGAAATGACAACAGCGAATGTGTATTAGGAATTTAATCTAACTTGTTATTGTTCTTGACCTTGATCTTTAAGGTCCAAGCCGACTCTGAGTTTGCATTTTATTTTGGCTCTCCAGAGTACAGAGAATACAGTGCCTGGAGCAGAAAAAAGACTCATGCCGACAATCCCCAAAACAATAACAATGTGAATGCAAAAGGGGTAGCACAGTAGAAGGTCATTTATGATTCCAAAGCTAATTTTCTCATTTTAAGGCACTTCTGAATCACTGGCCTAGTTTATCTTGCTGAAAGGCAAACTTTAGTTTGAGTTATGACATGTTACAAGCAGAGAAACAAAGTGCTTTTCTATGCTTGAAATTCTTTCTGTATCAAGGATAGGAAACTTTTTGTTTAAAACTGGCCACCAAGGTCCAAGCTGACTGAGGAATGATTTTGTCGATTCACAGGCCCAGTACATTTGGAGTGTGTCTCATTTGGGAAAGTTAAACTAGAAAATAGATCTTACTGCTACTCCTTGTGATTTCTCATAGCCGTCTGTAGGGCCAAGATGGCCTAAAGCTGGATTATGAGCCACGGTGGTGCAGTGGTTGGAGTGCAGTACTGCAGGCTATTTCTACTGACAGGTGGCTGCCTGCAATTTGGCAGTTCGAATCTCACCAGGTTTAAGGTTGATTCCTTTACCCATCCTTCCGAGCGGGTAAAATGAGGACCCAAATTTTTAAGGACAACATGCTGACTCTGTAAACCATGTAGAGAGGATTGTAAAACACTGTAAAGTGGAATATAAGTCTAAGTGCTAGTGCTATTGCTATTATATAGAGCAGGGCTCCACAATCTCAGGGCCGGGGACTGCTACTGGGCCACAGCTCATGGGGAACTGGGCCACTGAAGGGGCAGGCAAGTGCGCAAAGCTTCATTTGTGCATGTGCAGGATTTAGGTTGTGTGCGCAAAACCATTTCTTCACGATTAAAATCCCCCACCCCATGAAGCAGCCACCGGTCCACAGAATCAAAAAGGTTGGGGACCCCTGATATAGCGCATGTATTGATCCAGCTAAGTTCCTAATAAGATTTACAGATGAAGAGAGATGATGAGTCTTCAAGGTTTTCTGTAATATCTGAAATCATTTTTTGGAGTTAATTATAATAAATGAAATAAGATTTTTTTAGTTAGTTAGTTCACTTTATTGTCATTGTACCTCGTACAACGAAATTAAATTAATTTTAAAAAATGATACTAAAAAAAAGAAAGTCATCCCTATATACACTTACTTGGCTGAAGTCTATAGCAACATGCATGGTATAGAAGAAGAGAATGGCAAGACGTTTTTCTCTTTTCTAGAAATCCTAGAAGGCCATCCAATGAAGTTTAGTGTAAGGACATTTAAAACACACAGACAAAAATAAAAAATACATATCAATTATTACATAGTGAATATTAATCGATGGAATTAATTACCATAAGAAGAGGTGGTTTAAAGCAACTGGCTTTAAAACAGGCATGAATACAATTCATAGGGGACAGGTATATCTATGGCTATTAATATTGAAAGCTCGGTGTTAGCTGCTGGTACGCAGTAGCCTGCTTTTGTTACCAGTTGTTGCAACACAGTGGATCAGCACAAAAAAGGAGTATGTCAATAGCTTTAGCATGTGAGTATACAAGAAACACCTACGGTAGTTGGCCTTTGTGAGAAACAAAATACTAGATTAAGGAGAGCCTTGAGTTGATCAATCAGGATTATTTTCCTGTTCCTATGATGAGGGCATAGGTTTTATTTTTAATTTTCATTTATTTATATCTCACCTTTATCAATAACTCAAGCCAGCGAACATATGCAACACACCTTCCTCCTCCTATTTTCCCCACAACAACAACCCTGTGACAATGATTTGATCAAAGTCATCCAACCGGTCTTCATGGCTAAGGCAGGACTTGAACTGAGGGCCTCCCACTTTCTGGCCAGCTGCCTTTTTATTAGTTGCCTATATAATATGTGGTATGTATATTAATTCACTGCAGCCTATTTAATATCAAGCAAACCTAAAGACCACATAACTGAAAACTTAAAAAGAGGAGTCATCTACAACATACAATGTAAGGACTATAATAGCCACAGGGTAGAACAGACAAGTAGAAGATTGGCAGATGCAGCCATGAATATTAGCTAATAGTCAGAAGAGGATGAAATTTTCTTGAACTTTCAACACACACACGAGACAAATTCAGCTACCATTTCAACCGGAAAACTGTTGACATTTTTAGATGAAGCCAAATCCAAAACAGCTAGAGAATTCCTGAAACTTCAGCATTCTAACAAATCAGCCATGAATAGACATATTGAAACGAACTCTATCTACATACCATTTAAAGAGAATAATCAAAGGACAAAGGCTTTAGTGCACATTCTCCCTAGCAACCAATACTGATACCAGCAGGAAACACAAGATAAATGATTAGGGAAAAAAAATAATTGCCTAATTATGAAGCCATCAAGAAAGAAACCGCATCCCATCCAAGCAGGCAGGGCGAGCTACCATAACAATTACCAGCATGGATGGTTCAAACCCCCCCAATAGTTCACACTGAGCTGCATATTTTCCCTTCATTTGGAACCTTATTTACAGGGATTGAGCTTCTCATCAAGTTATTTAACCTCCACAGTCTTCTTTGATACCTCCATGATTTCTGACTGTTCTAAAAACGATCCTTTCAATTGATCCTTAATTAAGGAAGACAAATGACTAGATGCTTCATAAAATAATATATTATTTAATCTTTTCAGAGACGGCAGAAATGTCCAAAAGTATGGTTTTTTGGGTTGGAAAGCTGACATCACGGCAGAAGATCTGGTTGATGGAGTTCTAGAAATCTTTCCTCCCACCTTGGCATCCTTAACTCTAACCTTGTCCAGATGGGAAAAAGAGGTGGAAAACAAAATGAGGTTTTAATAGCAAACATGAAAGGAGTAACAAAGTAAGCCTTGGGGTTGGGGGCAGTGGTGGGATTCAACAGGTTCGCATCTATTCGCGAGAACCGGTTGTTAACTTTCTAAGCAGTTCAGAGAACCGGTTGTTGGAAGAAATCTCCTTTTGTTTTT
>JAOYMU010000263.1:4774746-4794199 GCA_025802295.1 Psammodynastes pulverulentus | reverse complement strand
TGGCTCAGGAATTCTGGGAGTTGAAGTCCACAAGCCATAAAAGGGCCATAGTTGCCTTAAATACAAGGTACAGAAGGAGAGTGGGTGTCCTGTCCTACAAATGAAATTCTATCTCTGCCAGTCTGCAATCTCCTTTACATCTCCATGTGTCAATTAAATGTGAAAAGATAGAGAAGCTCCTCCCTGGGTGCTTTTTCAGATGAGCAAACAGCAGCAGTCAGGGAGATATCAAAGTAATAGAGAAATGTGTAACAGAAAACCTAATTCTAAACCTCATCACCTCACAATAATTTATATCAAAACACCATGAAATGAACTTTAAAAGCATCCTGCAAATGATATAGAAAAAAACTAAGGTGCTTTCACAGGGGAAGAAAAATTTGCCTGAAATTGGGGAACAGATGTCCAGTTCTGGATTGCATTGCTGTTGATATATAAAAGTGGAGGGATCTTACTCTGATTATTTCCATTTTATTACTGCTCGGTAAAGTTTTTTTTAAAAAATGAGACCTCTGAAGCTACCAGCCCGAGCGCACAAATTCTATTCATAGGTGGATTAAAACATTAATATTCCTATGTAATTATTATAAAAATAATAGAAAGAGATTTAATTTTAATCCATAAATCTAATTATGGTGTCAAGGGGCACATTAGTGCATAACAATAATGGAATTATACTGCTAGAACAAGCAGGAGAAATAACTGGAAAAATAAAGAAAAAGATTATATTTAGATCTGCAATGCAATGAATAGTCATCAGCAAATTTCAGTAAAATTAAAATCAGCTCTCAATTACCAGAAAGTTTTCAGCCATGTATCGCTTACTGGAATGAAGCTAACACTAGCTGAAGTGCTTTGGGATTTCTGGAATTAATAACATTTTAATTTCACTGAAAGTACATCTTCAAACACTGTACATACACTGGATTAGTCATCACTGTATTGATTTTGCATTTGGGAAATATTTTTCTTTTTCTCTTTGCTGGTGTTTTCTTTATTTGCTTTTGTAACTTTTCTGTTTTTCTATAGTATTTTATAATAAATTTAACAAATGAACGTTTATAAATATATTGAAAGTATCAATGAGAACTGGAAAGACCTAAGCCAAATTCACATAGCATCCTTGTCCTACCGTGAGGATGCTCCATCCTCACGGTAAGAAAATGACTATTTTCTTATCCTGTCTCAAAAGTTTACATGTGGGCAATATAGAGCATGTAATGTACATGGATGAAATGGCCTGAAATGACACGTTCTGTGCACATAATGTTTTCAATTCATTCTGCCAGTTTCTTATGAGAACATCTCCTCTGCCGTGAGAACTTGTTGTGGTCCCTGAAGTTTTCTCCTGTCCTTCAGTCCCTTCGTTGGCTGCAATCACACCCCAAGTTCCTATAGCTACTTTTTAGTTTGTTAATCGGTCTATCTAAAGATGCAGACTGTCCTGTTCTTGGCTTAATACATATAGTTCTTGGCTTAATACATGGCCCTTGTTTCTCATCAAGGGCCATGAACTGGATGTGTAGATATCTAGATCAGTAAAACTCCAGTCCATTTTATTGCTTGCTTTTTATTGATTGATCTCCCTCAGCTTTTAAATGAATATTTTCACAATGTCCTTCTTTGTAAATGTTTCTAAAGGAAGGGTTTAAAAAAAAATAGGTAAGCATTCTTTTAAAAACAAAATAGCTCCTTTTCTGCAGTTTTGAGAAACACACAGAGGACTTCCAAATGAAGATAAGGTTAAGCAAGTCGGGCATGATATGTCCCCATTATTACATGATATTATATTAAGAACCTTGTAACTGTGAATAATTTTGACATAACCATGAACAAATTTTATCTGAGGACAGAGAAATGCCATTTCAAGCCAGCGTATGCTGCTTCAGAATCTCCATAGCAGCTTTGCTTTTTGCTTGAAGAAGTGTATGCTCCTTGTTCACCTTCACTTTCCAGTTCTGGTATGCCAGCATTAATATTTTAAAATAACTTTCCTGCTATGAAGACCAGGAAAGATTTGAGGATTTTTAGTGCATTTCCTAATATTTGTTACCAATTCACACTTCCTTATGTAGAAGGAATGCAAACTGCTTCTCCAATTTTATTATAATTTATATGCACAGACTATGTGTAGGACATGCTTGCCATGCATTTTCTAAGGGAAACTATGGCTTTTTTAAGGGATGGAGTGGGATATGAACTTTGTGTCTTGAAAACATAACAAGGAAGCATTGATTGACTGGAGCTTTATGTTCCGCCATTGGCCAGAAAGGCTTATGATATGTAAAATTGAGCATCCCATTGGTGAACAAGTTTCGACTGGCAGGACCTAAGGAGGAGGGATGTCTCAGATGCTGCTCCCCATCCTGTGGAACATCTTACCTCCAGAGGCAAAATGAGTCTCACTCACTCTAAGACCTGATTTTGCTTATTAGCATGAGGCTCTAAAAATGTGATGCACGATGTCTGGTGGCCTGAGGACACTTCTGCTGCCTTGGTAACCTCTTAGCTTTTGAATTTTAACCTGATTTATTTTTACTTGTATGTTTTGACCTGTTTTAATTCTGTTTTTAAGCTATTCTTCTATTTATGTATTTATTTGGTTTGATTATACTGTTGTAAACTGCCCAGAATCACATCGGTAGAAATTTAATAAAGAAATAAATGTCTAAACAGATCTGCAAATTGTCAAAATAGCCCAGATTAATTTTAGCACATTTTATATAGATTGAGAAATGTTGGAGACAGAATAGTTATTTGAAATGGATCACATATTTTGGGGGGATTCAATTTTCCAAAAGAAATAAGGAGTCACATGCAGGTTGTTTAATTTAAGAAAAACATAGCAGATTTGATGCTATCTATTACAATGTGCCTATGTTGGCACAGAGTTTGCTTAGATGGATTGTGCAGGTCTGTTCATTGATAAGTTTGTTTTACTCCCTAGTTGGGTTCAGAAATTTTATTACTAAAACTCTCTTCATTGGACATTCTCATTTGTTTAAGTGTACAAAGCTTCCTGTTGATGGATGGAGTAAGTTGTCCATTTTTCAAATTACTTTTTGATCCTTGGCATTCTCTTTAATTTCTGAAAATCTGCTCTGCAGAACTCAGACTCTGAAACAGGGAGGAATTCTTCCATTCAAGCAAAGGTAAGCCTGAAAGCAATCTAGAATTATCTGACAGTGGATATGAATATAAAATAGCCAATTTACTAATGTTAAAGGCTGTGCAACAAGCTACTAATTTGGAGATACCCTAAACCAAAGGTCGGCAACGTTAAACACTCAAAGAGCCACAAAGGCCCTAACCAGAAGCCCGCCATTCAATTCTGGAGCTCACCAGAAGTCTGATTTTCCTACCATAGAGTCTCCTCCTAGCGCAGCGTTCTTTTCCCTCTACTTGTCCTAACCAAAAGCCCTATCAATTGTGGAGCCGACCGGCAACAGGGAGCCGCAGCAGAGAGATGAAAGAGCCACATGCAGCTCCAGAGCCACAAGTTGCTGACCCCTGGCCTAAACAGCTATAGAAGTAAAAGGTAAAGAAAAACGTTTCTCTATGTGCAGTTTTTACTAACCGAATCTCCTTTTGATCCTGTAGATCCCTGAGTCCCAGGCAGACCCCTGTCTCCCTTTTCTCCTTGTTCTCCTGGAGGTCCAATCAATCCAATCAATCCAGGATGTCCCTATAAGTAGATATAATAAAAAACATGACTTGCGGTCAAATAATACAACTGAAAGAATAGCATCCAGTGAAGTGATAATTATTATTTTTAGGCAATGATATATGGAATAATTATTGCATGAGCTCTATACTAATGATATATTTTCCATGTACCTTTTCTCCCTTCGAACCTGGATCCCCTTTCAATCCTGGCAAGCCGGGTGGACCCTAAAGATACCAAGAAAAATAACATGAAATAAAGATGCTGGCTATTCCTGAATCAAGTTCATTAAATATTCTTTATGTTCGGATGTAATCCCATCTCACAGCATTCAATGGCCAATGTCACCCAGTGTGCTACAAGGCACACAATGACCTTTAACAATATGCTCTTAAGAGGAATTTATCTGAGTAATTCATTGGCCCAATGTTGGCTGTGGTTTTTACCCTGCTTTACCTGACATTTATTATTCTCTTTGAGATACTGAGCAGGCTTAAGAAGGTCACTTTATTTCAGTTCAGCCTGCTTTCCAGTTGGCATCGGTCTGTAAAACTGTATGCAAGCACAATTTGGCTGCAAGTAAGTTTTATTAATTAATGTATTAATGATATCACTCTGATATCCACTTTTTTTCCCTGGGAGTTTAAAGTCACAAATGAGCTCCCCGTTACAGGAAAAAGAAGCTACAAGAAGGTTTTAATTAACAACCTGTGGTGGCGCAGTTTGGTTAGAATACAGTATTGGTCAGGAGTTTGATTCTGACCGGCTCAAGGTTGACTCAACCGTCCATCCTTCTGAGGTCAGTAAAATAAGGACCCAGATTGTGGAGGGCAACATGCTGCCTCTGTAAACGACTTAGAGAGGGCTGTAAAGTGGCATATAAGTTAAGTGCTATTGCTTCAGTTTCATTGTTGGCCATTTGTCCTAAGCATCTTTTCTTTCATTTGAAGTCTTTCAAAATTATTTGTCTGAGAACAGGGAGCTTCCTTATTATTAAAGTAAATGTATATCATCTGCAACTATGACGTTTAGAAGAAATCCTATGTTGTTGTTTTTTAAAGTTAGAACATTATTTTTTCTTTCTCTGACCTAAACAAAGCTATAATTCACATATATAACTCAGCCCATTACAGGGTCTGGCCATGTTTATTGCTGGAATACAGACTTTGTTCAGTTTCAAGCTGAGAGACTGATGTTTTTGAAAAATTATCCACTCCCAGGTTAGAGATAAATGAAGGAAATGTGTTGCAATACTTTTTGCAATAGTTAAAAAGAAAATGCATGTATTTATTTTAGAATGCCAGGCCAATTTCACAGGGAGGACAATTACAAGAGAAGGATGAAGATGGAAGATAATATGTGGAACCTATAAATAACAGGTGAAAACTATAGGGTAATTTTTCATGTCATGCAACACCAGCTATTTTCAAATGTATAGAAAGGATATCAACTATGTTATCTATACAGAGTAATATCAAAATATTCTAAAGAGGTTTAGCAAAATAAAGCATCCATTTAGGGACTTATATCAAGCTGGAACTGAATTATTGCAACTAAATATGAAAGAAGCAAGCAGAGGACTGCAACATAAATCTCACTTAATGCAAGTGATAAGACTCACTTATGAGTAAGTACGCATCGGAATATGTTATTAATTATTCATTGAACAGCTGCTTGAAGTGATGAGAAGGCTGTAGATGGTAGGGAAGGGAATAAAATATCTCAGGTTGTAATCCTTTACACACTTACACGTGAAGCCCAAAAGAACTTAATAGGATATCATTAGGAGTAACTGCGTTAGGAATACACAGGTAATTCCAACTACTAACTCCTAACATTTCTTCTTTTAGGTAGCATTAGATGCAAATGTTCCAGGCAAATGTATATAGTTCATGAAGATTACACATATATTCTCACCTGTGACACATTTGGTATTCCTGCTTTACCTAAGGCTTTGCATTCTGTTCATAAATGCAATACACTGGATATAGTCTGAGGTTAACAACTACAGCAACATATAGAACTTTAATTAGGAATCACCGAGTTAAAAGGCTAGATGTCTAATTCTTAAAATTACTTTTTTATCCTTGCCCAACAAGGTTTGCAAAGTTACTTCAGAAGACAGATATAATTAATAAAGTCTGAATTGACATTTGATTTAAAATCAGAAGTGTAAGAAGAACTAGGAGCACAGATGACTCTATAGTAATATGGATGGATTTTTGATGCCTCTGCTTTCTACTTCTGCTACTCAAGAATAAATCACAGATGATCAGTCTTAAAAGATATTGACTAGGACTTTGAAAACAAGCCATACTACCCTGTTTCCCTGAAAATAAGACCTGGAACTGGAAAATAAGCCCTAGCCTGCTTTTTCGTAATATAAGCCCTATCCTGAAAATAAGACCCACTTAAGATTGTCAGCCAGATGGATGCATTTAGGACCGTATTTTCCCCAAAATAAGACCTAACCAGAAAATAAGCCGTAATGCATCTTTTGGAGCAAAAATTAATTTAAGACCCGGTCTTATTTTCGGGGAAACATGGTAGATGCTAAAAGAAACATGAACACTGTTCAAAGCTTTTCAGGTAGTTATAATGCAGTGCGGCAATGTCATTCAGTCATATATAGAGTATATATGTGATATATAGAGTATATGTGCGTATCATGTGTTGATACAAAGAGTATAGCATGATTTCAACCTGACAGTCTTTTAAAGGTTTATATCTATGGTTCCAGGTCAAGCAAAAAGATGAAGTCTAGCAGAAAAATAATTTTAGCCTGTGTTTTAAGACAGTTTCATAAACACAATACTTACCATGGGACCTGGTGGGCCATCTTGACCAGGTACTCCAGGTAAACCTTGTTCTCCCTACAAGAAGACATAAATACAGCTTAATTTGGAAGAGCACATTATGAAAACCTGAACCAAGAAAGGAAAAAAATGTTATGCACTCACCACAGGGCCTGGAATACCCCTAAGTCCTTCTGGGCCAGATTTTCCTGCAGGACCTTGAGGACCAACTGGGCCAGTTTTTCCCGGAGCACCCTCTGATCCAGCCTCACCCTTTGACATAAATATCAGTGTGAATATTCATATACTGTTGACCTGAATTATTTACAGATAAAGACAAAGTAAGTTGGTAAGAATTCCACAGCCGGTAAAAGAAATAATCCTTTACCTGAGCAAAAGAAAAGAAAAGTAGCCATCGTCTTGGTCTACTTTAAACTCATTTTATTTGTGCATATGGATCAAAAGAAGAACATTGTGAACCTAAATACTTGCTTCCGTTTACAATGACCCTTTTTTCTTGCATTAATATTCCAGTGTTCCTACAGTTTTTCATTTGTTTAGACCATGCTCCTTCCTTTTCTTCTGAAACGTCTAAAGATTTGGACTGAAATAATATGCACTCATTTTTGGCTGACAGAATTTAATGTCAAAAAAAAAAAGAAGTGGCGATTAGAGTAAAAATACAACGGGTTACATGCTACCATTTGGATAAACAGACTATTAACAAGAGACAGCCTGGCAGAATAATGTGCCTCTCAGTTGATAGCTGCTAGGACGGAAAACCTCTTGGGATCTGATTCCAAAAAGGTGTTTTGGAGAGGATGAGAGAACATTAGCTGCAGCTCCTTAACGAGCACCTTTTCCTAGGATTGTGTGGCTGCAGTGTGCAGTCACAACATGAGTCTGAGGAAAGACGTTATTGCTTTAAAATTGAGACAGGTGCTGTTTTCTTCTTCTACGTGTTTTAAAACACCTGGGGATTTTGCCTTATCTTGTCATAAAAGCTTCGTCACTTCTGGACAAATCAATCACTCATCTTTTGCTCGTGATTTATGATTCATTCATTCATTTGTTTGTTCCAGTTTGCGGTTGCCCAGCTCGCAAGACTCTGGGAAATTCACATTAAAAGCAAGAAATGATAAAACCGTAAGAATAAAGATCATGTGCATCCAGAATAAGTAAAGCAATTTTTATAGGGACACCCATCATTCTAGTCCAAGGCTTGGGAGGAATAGCCCAAATTTTCAATGACTTTTTGAGTATTATTAAGGAGGAAGTCATATGAATGTGTACATGGGGAGGGAAGAAATGTGTTCGTCTTGTACTTAAAATATTTACCTTGGCTCCTTTTTCACCTTGTCTTCCCTCTGCACCAGCTGCTCCAGGAGGCCCCTGTCATAAAAAGGAGAAAAAATGTATATTAAGTATAATGAGACGAGTTAGAATCAGACTTTATTCCTACTTCGTGAAAAGATACATCTCTTCCATAGAAATCTTCACAGGGAAAGTTCTTCTGGAGGAGCAGAACAAAACTTTTGCTGATTTTGATCCACTATAGTCCTTGGTTCTCTTAAAAATCTCATCCAAAGTTAGAGATTCTCTAGAGTAGGGATGGAGAATATTTCCAACCAGAGATCTCATTTTTCCCCTCTCTGATAACTACAAAGGACATGACTAATGAGATCAGAAATGGCAGGGCTCCATTTTGCAACAGTTCCTATTTTGTTTAGGATGGCCTTAGTGCCTTGAGTTTGTTAGTAAAAATCTAGTCTTTCAGAGAGTTAAATGCTGAAATGAGTGTTTTAAGTTTCTCCATTTGAGCATCTGTTTTAATCCTTAAAACCACTAATTGAAACCAGAGATAGGATTCAAATAATTGAACAACCGGTTCTCTGCTCTAATGACCAGCTGGGTAGGTGTGGCTGGGTGATCGTGTGATTGGGTGGAGCTCAGGCAACAGTAAGTCTGGGCGTACTGCCATGAACCTCTAGCTGTTATATGGGTTAAGCAAGAGGCAATTTCTGTAAGCAGGGCAATAAAGATTAGGCTAGAAACAACCCCAGAATGTTTCCTTCCTGCCTGCCTTACAGGATTAGCCCTGTAAAGTGGGAAAAAAAACAAAAGGAAATTTCTTCCAACAACCGGTTCTCTGAACTGCTTAGAAAGTTAACAACCAATTATCGCGAATAAGTGCGAACCTGTTGAATCCCACCACTGACTGAAACTCATAAAATTGTAAAGAAATGTTGTTGCCATCCATTCCATGGTTGTGTTGGAAGCCACAAAAGAATCTTAGAGAGCTAAATAAAGACTTGCAGACTGAGCTCCTCCAAGATGGCTGCTGAATAGTAAGGAGTTTTTTCTCTCTTGCCAATGATCTGCTGATTTTGCTGCCTAAGCTGGCTTTATGGCAGTGCTGCTCCCTGGATTTGAATGGGGGCACTTAGAAATGATCCAAGATGACTATTGGATGGCTATGGACAAATTTGGGAAGGGGAGTCTTGAAGATTCCAGTTCCCTTTGGGAGTGGTCAAAAATGTCGGCATTTTGAGTTTTCTTAAGTATGCCTGGCTCTTCATTTCACTTTTTGAATTTTTGCTTTTCTTTTTAACTTTTAAAAGTAGACTGCCTAGCTAAATGCTGATTTATTTCAATCCCCTGCTGGACTTTAGCAGTTCTCTTTTGTCTTTTTCCCTTTGATTTATGCTGTTTTTCTAATAAATAAATAAATAAATAAACAAACAAACAAACAAACAAACAAACAAACAAACAAATAAATAAATATCTGGATTTTTGTAGCCCTGCTCTGATAGCGCTAGTACAGAGCTGTCAAACTCATGGCCCACAGGTCGGATGTGTCACACGCTGGCCACATCCATGCCTGGTTTAGCAAAGGGGAAAAAATATTGATACATCAAGTGATGTTGCCATGACGATGCGAGTTTGACACCCTTGCTCAAGTAGATGGACATTTGTAGAAGATGTGGTCATCTGTGTGTGAAGTGGTAGTGAGAGCAGAGAAGCAGAGAAATCTCTGCAACTGGGATAGATCTTTCATTATTGCAACACAAGACTAATTCCAGAAAAGTATATCTAGCTTTTGTGGATGGGAAATAGAAAAGATAGCCCTAGGCTGTATGCTAGACAGCTTAGTTCAGTGATGGCTAACCTTTTCGGTTCCAAGTGTCCAAAATGCACATCCCCAAAATGCATATGACTCCCTGCACCCCTGTGCATGTGTGCGTGATTCCCCGTGCCTCTCTGCCTGCATGTGCACCCCACCCCTGTGCATGCACATGCGACTCCTGTGCATGTGCCCCCCCACATGCCGCACTACCCCTGCACGTGCAACCTGTTCACCCCCACGCATGCACGGTAGAGACCTAAAGACCAGCTGGTGGGCAGGAGGAGCATGAGCACATGTGCAATGGAGCCAAGCTGGGGTGACAGCTCGTGTGCCCAGAGAGAGGGCTCTGTGTGTCACCTCTGGCACGCGTGCCATAGGTTCATCATCACAGGGTTAGTTGGATGTATTCCTGGGCAATTGACCATTCTTCACAGAATGTTCAAAAAAGAAAAGTTGATGAAGTATCACTGAGTGAAAGTGAAAATAACCATTAATCTACCTGAATGTAAACGATGCACAATTGCCACCCCAGCAAAAAAAAAAAAAGGCAGGCATTTTTTTTTTCACACAAGGAAAACGATGATCTATTTTTGTCCATACACTGTCAGCAAGATGTTTCTGTTTCTGCTGAGCTTGATGAGACTTTAGAGTCTTTAAAAAGCCTCTCCTGTAAGATGCATACATGCATCTCTTTGATTAAATAGCCCAGCAGGCTACAACAGTTCTAGTTCCTACTAAAGTTTAAAAGATAGCTTTATTTCATTCTTTGTATGACATCTAGCAGAACTGACAGGTCTAGCATTACAAGTCAGTAATTCATGTTTTTATGCTTAGCTTGTGTGTGTGTGTGTGTGTGTGTGTGTGTGTGTGTGTGTGTGTGTGTGTATGTGTTATATGGACCATATCTCCTAGTGGAGAAGTGTGTAAAAGTGAAGAGTTCTGGGAAAAACAGCAAATGGAACAAACGCACATTGTTCATACAACCCATGTCAAATATTAATAAGATAATGTGGGAACCAAACACTGAAGCCTTGAAACATGTTAAAAAGGGACTCTTGGATTTTGTCCAGATGAGAAATTGGAAATGGCTGTGGCTCTTTGTTACATGTTCAACAGCAATATGAAATAATTGTACATAATCCAGATCATCTAGACATTTAAGTGAGTTCCCATTTGCATTTTACACTGAAGAATGATACATTTTTGCTTGTATCCCACCTTTATTATTTTTACAAATAAGTCAAGGTGGTGAACATATCCCACACTACATCTTCCTTCTCCTATTTTCCCCACAAAAGCCCTCCTGTGAGGTAAGTTGGGCTGAGAGAGTGACTGCCCAAGGTAATCCAGCTGGCTTTCATGGCATTGGCTAAGGCAGGACTAGAACTCAAAATATCCTGCTTTCTAGCCAGGTGTCTTAATCACTAGACCCAAATGACACATGCTTGACAATAAAATAGTTCCCCTCACCAACACCACACATATTTCCATCTTGGAACTTAAACTTCATAATGGATAGTCAATATAATTTTAGGCTAAGCTTAACAAACTTTTAAAACATCCATTATCATCTGTAAGACCATTCTGTACAAAAGTAGATTAATAAAAGCATAGAACATAAAACCAAAAGAAAATAGAAAAAAAAGGAACAACATATATCACATGCATATCAACAAACTATAAACTCCCAAAGTGCTATGTTTTCAGTTGCATTTGTGATGACAACCCTAAGTTTACTGTGCATTGTATAAAAAAATATTGTGTTACAAGAGCACTGATATGTTATTTCACTACATGAGAAACATTTGAAGAAGCTTTGAAATGGTTAGAGAAAATGATCCCGGGGACAGGAGAAACAGTGCAAAACTTTATAATAATCATAAATGTACCTCTTGCATAATCTAGGAATGCAGCTGCAACATCAATTAGCAGTGCTTAGGAACACTGTGATCGCTAAATTATAAATACAATGAATCATGATTGCCAAAACAAAGGGGAGGGGCTATAGTCATTATCAAACAGTACCAATTCTGCACCGAATACAAAGTTGGTAAATGAACAGCTCTTATTAACCCTCATCAGTTGCCAGCATTGCACAGATGGAGCTTCTGAAAAAGAAAGATGGCTAATTGTTATTTATCTGTCTTTGCTATGCTTAGATTTTGTAGTGTGGAGGAAAATTTTAACTAGCACAAAATATCTCAGCAACAAGAACATGGAATTAATCTCTTTCTCTCCCCTGCCCAAGTCTACAAACTGTGATCAAATTGTACCGAAATTCAATGAATAAGTCTGGATTGGATACTCTTTTTCAGTTTATCTATATCACAGGATACTTCTAAGGATTAACACGGGGAGAACCACTGTTGTTGGAAGAAGGGTGAGAGAAAAATATAAAAATAATCTGTAGAATTAATAATTAAGATGACTTTTGCATAAAAACTATGCTCATAGAGCCAGACTGGGAAATCATTTGTTGAGTGAGTAAGTGGGTAGGTTTCCCCCCACCCCCCGTGTTCTGTTTAAGGTGAAGAATTCTACATTAGACTTTACACTACAGTTGCATAATTTCCAGCTCAAAACGGGAGGAAATTGTACCACCGTTTTTTGGCAATCAGAAGAGACCCACAAAAGGGAATTTAAGGATTACTTGTGGTCTTGAGGCAGTTTCACAGATTACATTGATTCCTCTCTAATCTTGTATGGTAGATCATGATCATGTTTGTTATTTGAATCAGAAGATGTTTTTCCCCCAATTATTTTGCTACGTTATCATACAAATCCAGATACATACAACAAAGCCCACAGGAAACATTTTATAATGTTTACTTACATATGTGGATTTCCTTTGGGGATTAACACATTTGTTCCATGAATTTATGATGTTGTTTGACATGCTGATACGAAATCATTTGTCAAACACATGTTGATAAATACAAAAGTTGATACAGTGGATGGAGGCAATTTTTTCATGCTGCCCACTGTATGTTAATATCGTAAAATAGTTTTATCCCTATCTCATTCCTCAGCTTGAAGGTTTCTCTTGAAAACTTGTTCAAATGCTATTCAGAGTCATCTGTCAGCTGACTGAAAATATGCTTGTTTAATGTTTAAAAGAAAAGAAGTGCCATTTATTGTGCCATTTATTATTTATAAGTGCATAAACATGATATGGTTATTTGTAAGGCTGAGAACACTCAGCAACTGTTTGCCATAATATTAGGTTTACTCTGTTGTATTTTCAAGAAGACTAAAAGAGCTATTCTTCAATTTACAAGTGACAGAGATATCTAGCTGAGGTTGCAAAATGGAATAAACTAAACCCAGGATAAATCACTGATAAGATTTTTCTCATTCTTCAGATGCTATGCTTTTATATCTAAAATGTATAAAATTTACTGGATCCAAATATTTAAATGGTCTGTTATATACAAAATCAAAATCCATTTTCAGAGACCACTAATTCCCTTGAATCCTGTACTGTATTTCAAAAAGCCTGAAATTCCTTGAAAATGTAACCTTTTTTTCCCCAAGAAGACAGGTATTCCTTGACTTACAACAGTTCATTTAGTGACCATTCAAAGTTACAGTGGCACTGAAAAAAGTCACTTATGACCATTTTTCAGACATGACTATTGCAGCATCCCCAATGGTCACATGATCAAAATTCCGAAACTTTGTCAACTGACTCATATTTATGATGGTTGCAGTGTCCTGTGGTCAGGTGATCACTTTTTGCAAACTTCTGATAAGCAAAGTCAATGGGAAAGCAGATTCACTTAACAACCATGTTACTAACTTAATAACTGCAATGATTCGCTTAACAACTATGGCCAGAAAGATAATAAAATGGGGCAAAATTCACTTAACAGTCTCGATTAGCTACAAAAATTTTGGTCTCAGTTGTAGTCGTAAGTCAAGGACTACCTGCAATAGCAGTCTTCATCTTTTGGCAATAGAGGTACAAGTTAGCAAATAACCTATACTGAAACAAATTATTATCTTAAGAAGGGAAAAACTAAATTCGTATGCATTTATCTCAAATATTGTAAATGAAATAAGTATATACAAATATTGCAATAATTAGAGAGGAAGTCAGCAGTTCAATATGAAAAAAGCTCATTGAATGTAAAGGTTGACTAGGTTTTGAAACCATCCAACCATCTGTTTTCTAACTTCCCTTTAGCAGTTTTAATTTTGGGGAAAGCTGTTCAAAGCAGTAATTATTGCTACCAAAGTAATGCAAAAAGTGCCAGTTTGCATTGCACTTTCCCAGACTGCTACTTCCAGAAATCTTGGACCTGCAAGACTCAGAATTCCTCCACACAGATAGCCAAAATGTGGGAGTTACAGACCCAACAAATATAGATGGGGAGAGGAAAAGCATCTCTATGCTGCTACTGTATTTATCTGGATGATGAGCTGTATGATTACATGGTCATTCCCAGAAGAGATGCAAAGAAGGATTCATTTCTGAATTGAGAACATGCTACTGTAAGAAGAAAAAACCAAGACTTACACATTTTCAAACATGATCAATACCTTTCCTTGATTTTCCTAGCAAGACAAATGAAGCTATGTTTGGGGTTTCATTAAAATAATATTTATTACCAAGCATGGTTAAAACTGTAGATTAAAATACTAATTATTATTAAACCCTTAATATATATTTATTAATAAACGTGGCAGTCCATATGGATCTGTATTTTGTTATAGGAAAATCAGGATTTATAATTTTTTTGATATGGAGTATCAGGACTTGTATTATTTTATATTATTAATGGTTCTTCTTTTTTTCCTGCATATAAAGTATCATGCTTTAATTTGAAAATGTAACAAGTAAAGCACCATCATTTGTTGCTGGGTAAGCTGACAACCATAAGGAACATTGATGACTTCAGTACCTAGGCAGTTTTGATTTGATTTCTGACTTTGATTCAGTGTTTTGCGAGTGACTTGCTAAGGTCCTACATTAAACTCAGTGGTGGGATTCAAATAATTTAACAACCGGTCCTATGCCCTAATGACCAGCTGGGTAGGCGTGGCTGGGTGATCATGTGACTGGGTGGCGTTCAGGTGACAACCAGTTCTCCGAACTGCTTAGAAAGTTAACTAGTTCTCACGAATATGTGCTTGGGATCACTTGGGAAATGATGATTGTATAATATTTCTCAGTCTAGGGTTAGATACAGAGCTGTCTTTCCTGTACTAAATATTTGGGAAATTTCAGAAAGGTAGAGTAAAGCATGGGCTCACACACATTTCTTCCTTTTTCCTGGAACATCAGTGCAAGACAGATTTCCTTACACAGCATTGAGTGTGCATATCACCTATAGATATAATCTAAAAACTACAAGAAATTAATTTACCAGCTAATTTGGATATGGTTCTATGCCAAAAAAACCCCTATTTCTGGATTTTAAAACAAAACATTTAAAACCAAGAAGTGATGGAAGACATGCATTATTCATTGCACTTTTCCTGTCTCTGCATTTCTTTTTTAACCAAACATAATTGCATACATCACAGATCTGCTTGTGGTAATAGTGTTACCGATTTCTAGAATAAGCCTGCAAGAGCTGTGATTTCTAAGAACATTTTCATTTGAATCAAGAACTACTCTTACCTTTTGGCAGCCTTTCAAGAATACGCTGCAAAGGGATATAAAGCATTTGCCTATTTACAGAGCATTAGCCTTTGCTCTCCTTAGCCAGGACTATCCATGTAAAAGCCTAGGATACAATTCCCTTTCCAATCAGCAAAAAAAAAAAAATGCAAATCAGAAGCCCAACTGCTTCTTAGAACCAATAGCACTATGTAAATCAGGCATTGCTTGGTCAATTTCAAGAAGCCTTAACAGTCACATAATTTGGATCTAAAGAATCCCTTTCCTATTCTCTTCTAGCTTCCTCTCAACTTACATAACTTCAGGCTGGCCCAAAGGCCAGTTTGAATAAAGTTCCTATTACAGATGGTCCTTGACGTATGGCCATTTGTTTAATAGTTCATCTTAAGTTATGACAGTACAGGAAAAAAATGACTTATGACCATTCCTAGCAGTTAGGACTGTGGTAGGATCCCCAAGTCACAATTAATTTGGCAATCTGCAGGTACTTATGGTATGTCAGTTGCAGCATCCTGCGGTCATGTGATTGCCATTTGTGATCTTCCCAGGAGGTTTCCAACAGGCAAAGATAATGAGGGAAGCCCAATTCACTTAATGACTGCCTGATTCACTTAACAACTGCAGTATGAAAGCTTGTAAAATTGGGCATGACTCTCTTAACAAATGAATCGCTTAGCAATAGAAGTTCTGGTCTCTCTTGTGGCAGTAAGTTGAAGACTACTTCTAATTAAATTAGTGGCTGAAAAAGATGAATAGAAACATTGAGTCTCTGACTCTTTTTCTCTCTCTTTCTCTCCATCCATCCATCTTGTTATTCCCTTCTGGAATAAAAAAAAAACCTTACCTAGGAGTACAGGGCAAATGTATATTTTTCAGAATTAGAAATACAATGTGCTGCTCCCAGATATACAGATGTTGTTAGAGGTGAATTTGAAAGTTTTTCTCCAGGTAGATAACTAGAGAACATAGAAAA
Organism: Psammodynastes pulverulentus; assembly: GCA_025802295.1. Classification (NCBI taxonomy): domain Eukaryota; kingdom Metazoa; phylum Chordata; class Lepidosauria; order Squamata; family Psammodynastidae; genus Psammodynastes; species Psammodynastes pulverulentus. Next base: position 4,778,014 of record JAOYMU010000263.1, on the reverse strand, counting down.
ATAGGAATGAAGACCAGTTCACATTTGTTTTCCTCTTTTTAGAAGTGAAACGGCTAAGGATCTTCCTTCCTTCCTTCCTTCCTTCCTTCCTTCCTTCCTTCCTTCCTTCCTTCCTTCCTTCCTTCCTTCCAAAATTTAGTAGTCTCTTTACTGGTAATTTTGCCCTGAGAATACCACACATCCGTGTTTTCGATACTTCATTGCATCTCAATTGTTTTCCAAGTACAGTTCAAAATAGTCAGTCTCACCCAGAGGTGGTATCCAGCCAGTTCTGACAGGTTCTGGAGAACCGGTAGTGGAAATTTTGAATAGTTCAGAGAACCGGTAAATACCACACCCACGGCCACAGAACCGGTAGTAAAAAAATTGAATACCACCACTGGTCTCACCTATAAAGTCCTATCTGATATGGCATTTGGAATCTACAGAACCTCATTCTGCAATCATATTTAACCTCTCTGATACATATATCCTGGATGAAGTTGTTAACTGCACCCAGCTTTGATAAACCAAGTGGAGTTGCGGCATACAAATGCTACTTCTTAGTAGCAGCTACTACGATTTAAATTTTCCCCTGATTGAAATCAGGCTAGCTTCCATCCTGATTTCATTTAGAATGGTATTCAAAACTGAGGTCTTTTGAAAACAATTTATGCGTTGGCAGGATGCCATCTAGGTTGAATGTATCATTGAGGTATACTTTGCTAGGCTTTGACTGTACCTTAATTTTTAAATTCGTTTTACTGTAGATGTTTTGTGTCTATGTAAGATGATTTTCTGAATCTGAGAAAGAAGGGAGAGTTTTCAAAACATGCCAGACAAGGAACCCATGGACATTTCAGCCTTACTTCTTAAGGGAGGTATCAGTCCATCTATTAGGGAATTGATGAGACAGAAGATCAGTCAGCTCATAGGAGTGTTAAAACACTTACTAATAAATGAGGAAGTGGAGTATATTTATCTAGTTTCCAAGTTTTTGTAACTTTATCATTTTTTCCTGGCATTAATGAAACTCTATGAATCTTGCACTGCTGTAGGAGTTTGACAGTATCTTTTTTAAAAATTATAATGGATTCTTAAATTTATTTTTCATTTATTCATATAGTGTGGATGTTTTATCCACCAACCACTGAAAGTTCTATGAGATTTGGGTATTCAATGTTCTTGGTCAGCACACACAGTGTCTGACCAAGACACCATATGTGCTGACCAAGTATTTTGTAATGGTTGCAATTGGGGCAATCCCATGCTATTGACAAACAAATTATGAGTGTTGAAGATTACTTGGAAGCAGTAACTGTGGCTTAACTGAAAGTGCCTAAAATTCAATTAGCTTACTTGGCTTCGGGACTATGGAATGGGAGATGAAGGCATTGGATGGGTTTTACTGACAATGAAAAAGTTCCTGGAATTGATAAAGCATCGCTAAGTATTGCAAAGCTCCTTTGCTTACTGGCTCGCAAGAGTTCCCCTGACCTTAATCCCAAATGCTCCACAAAAACAACAAGAAACATAGCTTCGTAATGTCTTTAAAAAGAACAAGTAAATGTGGCATACTTCCTTTTATTGTCTTGGGCTTGGATCTAACAAAAAAATAACATATCGGAAAAGAAATATTTTGGCTTAACTGTAGCAAACTTAGTCACTGTTGAATCTTCAAGTGAGCCTTATTCCAATTCTGCTGAAAAGACTACTAAAGCCACTGTAATTGTTTCCAGCATTATAAATGTTCAGTAAATTGGTGGAACAAATAGATTATTGTGTAAAATAGATAAAACTAATTAAGCATGTCAGTTCACTCAAGCCTATTATACAGAACGGTTTATCTCATTTTGCTAAATAGATTACAGCTTACATTTAATGCTGCTGTATGTTTTTAAAAAAAAAAACTGTTAAAAATCAACTAATTGCCTGACAAATAAGGCTTAGATGTTCCCATGCCTGCAGAGATTATTCAGGATGCGTATCTATTATTCTTCAAAAAGACTAATGATAGTAGGATAATTGTAGGCCTATCAACTTTTAGGGTGTTCTTGAAACATTATTTTCTGAAGACATTACTTTTTATTTGGCACTAAACTTTAATTCATCTTATATCACGAGCTGACTTTAGGATAAATTCCATTTAAAACAATGTGTTGTAAATTAATGCCATCTAAACCGCATACTCATGTCCAGGGAAACACTTGCTTTCCCTTTCAGAATACTCCAAGCTGAACTGATTAAATGGTACCTCATTATACACCAAATGGTTTAAAGGGACAAGCTCCTTTCTCCTGTTAGTCTCCAAAAATCTCAAAATCTTCATATATATAAGATGGCTTCCTTGATTTCGGATCTATGGGCATCTGGTTGAAGCCACAATGACATCATGTGCAGCCTAATGACATTACAGATAGTTCTTGACTTATGACTAATTGCTTACAGCAGGAGTGTCAAACTCACATTGTCACGGCGGCATCATGTGACATATCAGGACTTCGCTAAACTGGATGTGGGTGTGGCCAAAGTCTGACACATCCAGCCAGCAGGCCAGGAATTTGGCAGCCCTGGCTTAGAGACCATTCAAAGGTCCAACAGTTCCTCCAAAAGATACTTATGATCCAATTCCAAAAACTTTCAATGGTTGACCACCACCCCCTCCCGATGGTCACATGACTGCATTTTAGGCATTCAGCAATGCCTTTATGGCCATATGCAGGATTCTGTGATCACATGATTTTCAACATTTTGGCCAAAATCAGTTTACTTCTGGTTTTCAGCAAAAGCACTCCATAGCGATAAGGGGTTCACTTCATGACAGCAGATTCACTTAACGACAGCGATGATTCACTTAACAACCACCACAGAAAAAGATTGTAAAATCAGGCTGGTCATATGGGTGACCTGCGCTATGACCATCACGACTTATGAACATAATAGACAAGCTCCATTACAGTTGTAAGTCAAGGACTACCTGTATACCAATGACTCAAGTAATGTAATTTATATTATTTAATGTATTTACATTATATTAGTCACCCTTTGACTGCAAATTAAGTTCAATATATATTCACATCATCTGCATGAAGAGCTCAAAATACATTTCCCCCCTTACTCCACTGCTGACTGACAGTACTGCCTGTCATTTTGAAATGTTAGTAGTAGTCTTCAAATATTCTCCCAGATGTAACTTTTTCCTTAGTGTATATTTTTTTATTTTATTTATTTATTTTCATATTTATAGCCCGCCCCATCTCCACGGAGGACTCGGGGCGGGTAACAACAA
>JAOYMU010000263.1:4743668-4757541 GCA_025802295.1 Psammodynastes pulverulentus | reverse complement strand
GTCCGGCACCTTTTGGTGCCGAAAAAAAGCCCTGTATACATATAAAACTATTATAATTAGAATCAGGTCATTGAGAGATAAAACCTTATCTCCTTTTTGATTAGCAGGCAGAAGTCTTTTTTTTAATTCTTCCTTGTGGAATTCCTTTTAATTGAAGATGCCAAGAGACAGGAACTTTAATCAATGTATTCAAAGCATAACTTTTTTTTTAAGAAATCTTGGGCATTTTTTCTGAAAAATGGCCTTTTAAGAAAACTAGGCTTCCCTCCCTAAACCTAGCTCCATTAGATCATATTTGAATCAAGTGCATTCACACTGTCAACTTCCAGTCCATTTCACAGTATTTTAAAGCCTGTACTCGGGGGGTGGGGGTGGTTTTTAAGTGGTTAATGCGCATGTATAATATTGGTTGTTCAGAAGTATAACCTATTCTGAGAAAGACAGAAAGCATTAATGATTCAGCATGACCCTCGGTGTTTTTACAGTAGTTATCTTTGGCCTATATGATTGCATGAATAGCAAAAGGAAACAACAATCTAGTTAAACCTGCATAGCATTAACTAGAGGGGGAAAAAACAACCTTTGGATTTGAATGACTTTTAAAATGAGGTGGAAATTATCATTTCCATGAGAATCTTTATGGAATATTATAACGTCCTGTGGTAGTTCTTTACATTTTATTAACATCTTTAAGAACCTATATTACAAATGTAGCTGTTGTGTACAAGAGGAACCTGGCAACACAGCCTTCTTTAACATCAGTACAGGAGTAAGACAGGGATGCAGTGGTGGGATTCAACAGGTTCGCACCTATTCGCGAGAACCGGTTGTTAACTTTCTAAGCAGTTCTGAGAACCGGTTGTTGGAAGAAATCTCCATTAGGTTTTCCACTTTACAGGGCTAATCCTGAAGGAAGGCAGGAAGGAAACATTCTGGTGTTGTTTCTAGCACAATCTTTATTGCTCTGCTTACAGAAAGGGCCTCTTGGTTAACCCATATAACAGCTAAAGGTTCTTGGCAGTACGCCCAGACTTACTGTCTCCTGAGCTCCACCCAGTCACATGATCACCCAGCCATGCCTACCCAGCTGGTCATTAGGGCAGAACAACCAATTGTTAAATTATTTGAATCCCACCACTGCAGGGATGTATGCTATCACCATTCTTGTTTCTCCTCTACATGTACTTCGTTTTTCAGAGAGCAATGGATAGCCCTAGCTTTGACATCTCATGGGCAATAACTCATCCAACAAATTTAGATTGTGCAGATGACATCGCATTGTTGGTGGAACGAAGAGGTACTTGCAATAATTGCAAGTTTAGATAATGAAGCCAACAAGATTGGCTTGCATATAAATTTTGAGACCACCAAGTTTATGTAAATCAGATGTGCTCAGGACAATATGCCTATAATAGTCCATGGCCAGGCTATTAGAACAAATCCAACATTTTTTTTTATCTTGGTAGCATTATGTCTATGAATGGAGGACATAAACCATCGAATTGGAATGGCAGTGGCTATGTTTCAACGCATGCGCCCAATATGGCCTACACCAGTCATAAGTATTACCACAAAGATAAAACTCTTCCAGACTGTTGTTATATCTACTGCAATATATGCTTGTGAAACATGGAAGTGTACAATCAAGATGATCAAATGGTTAAATGTTTTCGAACAATGCTGCTTGAGAAGAATCCTCCACATCTTGTATCGGGACCACATCAACTAATGAAGAGGTACTGAAAAGATCGGATTTAGAACACCTATCAAGAACTATGATTGAATGTCGAATGTGGTTTGTTGGTCATATCTTACATATGCTTAAAGACCGGCATCCAAAAATTAGGATGTAATTGGATACTTTGAGGAGGAATATCTATGGAGATTCTCAGTCATCCAAGTCATGGATGTCCCAAAGGTGCTTTTTCAAGAGGCAACTGGACTTTCTGGTTTTTCTTTGAAGATGTTTTCCTTCTCATCCAAGAAGCTTCTTCAGCTCTCAGATGATGAGATGTAAAATGTCTTCAAAGAAAAACCAGAAAGTCCAACTGCCTCTTGAAAAAGCATCTTTGGGATTTGAGAGGGAAAGATAAAATGAAGCCAGTTTCAAAAAACATGGCACCAAACGCTTAAGGAAAATCTTAAGATTATTAATGTCCCCTGGGACAATGCAGAAGATGCTGCAAATAATAGAAACTACTGGAAAAACTCTTGCTGCCCAATGTGCTCTGCACAGGACCCATTGGTGATGATAGTTCCTCCTTGCGTTGTTTTTACAAAGGGATCAAGTATTGCTTTGCACTTGGTAGCAAGTATACCAAAATGTTTTTTTTTTATTTACATTGGACCATGAATTGTAATCTCTTGGATGATGAATATAGCATGAGAGAAGCTTTACTGTAAAACAAGAGATGTTTCTACAGTAGCAGCATGGAAAGAGACAAAGAAATTGAAAATTGCTGTATGGTTTTTATGGTGAGAGGAATCTTCCTGAAAAGTTGAAGAAGTTTCAGACCTTTGAATTTTGTAGTAGCTTGGGTACCCACCACCCAAATATTTATATAGCTTCTAGAAAGGCTGATTCAAATATAAAGAGGATGGTTTGTATGTGTCCATTTCCTTTGACACAATGCTAGCAAGAAATAGATTTTGTTTGATGGGAATCTAGGAAAAGGAAGATAAAGTGATGAGGGTTGTAGAATCAATACCTTGCAATGGATGTTAACATTAGAGCAACAGAGCATTAAAAATAGATTGAAATGGGAAAGGTAAAATCTTTACTTACTTATTCTATAGTCTTCTTAAAAATGAAGAACGATGGCACCCACATTAAATAGCTGGTCCTTCTTCCGTGTTCTTTTGAACACAGAAGAAAAGGCCTGGAGCTTTTTTGTCTCCATTTCTGGCAATGATTAAATAATGATCCTTTACTTGCATGACCTGCACCTTTGGTCAATGTTATTGCACAATGAAAAACCTGAACTGGAGGGTAAAGAGTTAGATAGTGCTTCAAAAAGAATACGGGAAGAATGAATTTGATGCCAAATTTCAGACATGAAAAGAAAGGGAAGATCAAGGACTTCAACTCAGGCCAAGAAGACAAAGCCAGTTTGGAAATCTTCACAAAGATTTACCGGAAATCTTGTTTATCATTGAATGTTATCAGTTTAAAAGACAGGGAAAAAATGATTTCACTTTTAGGTATTAGTTTAAGGTGACCAGATTTAAAGATTACCAAAGCCGCTAAAGCGAGACACCATTGACTGGGGGGCGCACAGGCGCAGTGGGCACGCACTGGTATGTGCGTGCATGCGCAGAAGGGTGGGGAGAGAGAAAGCACGCATGTGCAGAAGGGGGGGAAATGCATGCATGTGCAGAAGGGTGGGGGGAAAGCGCACACATGCACAGAGGAGTGGGGGAGTTTAAAAAAAGTTTTTAAATTTTTTTAAAAATCAGAACTTTTTAAAAACCCTGCGGGACGCAGGACTAAGTGCTGAAAATCGGGACTGTCCTGCCAAAAGCGGGACGTCTGGTCACCTTATATTAGTTATTACTCTAGACCTATATAATGTTATTTTCAGTCATGTACAATGGTATAACATTAAGTGAAGTTATATTAGTCTAAGAAATATCTTTATGTCAATACTTCATATTGAATTTATAATGGCACTGAAAAAGTGACTTTCTTGAACTTACAATTGTTTGCACATCCTCACAGGCATGTATTTATGATGGCTGCAGTGTTCTGGAGGGTCACATGATCCTCAGTGGGTTTTTGATAAGCAAAGTCAATGGGGAAAGCCACATTAGCTTACAACTGCAGCAAAAAAAATTGTTTTTGTAAAAGATGGTGTATCTCACTTAGCAATGGAAGTTCCACTCCCAATTGTGGCCATTAGTCAAAGATTGCCTGTACTGTAATGTTTCTATAATACAAAATTTTAGCTCATATTTCATTATAAAGTATTCTTTCCAACTTGACATCCTGTGGATATGTTGATTCTATAAGTCTCAATATTATTAACCAACTTTTAAAAGACATATGGCTAGGAACTTAGAATTATAATCCAAATTCACCTCCATAATGCCAGGATCATAGGGATTGATGTGGTCAGTCCCTCTGAGTACATAGAGGTAAATACAGAAAGAAGTGTGTTTTCTCTTAGATTCTATAAACTTGAAATCTACAATTTCAGTTTCCAATTCTTGATGGTAAATATTTAAAATACAAATATAGGGAATCATAATGTAATCATTCCCATATTTACTTTTTTTTAACCCCCCCAAGTTACATTTTAAAAGATTTGGGGAGGGGGTATCTTTACAGTCAAAAAAGATGTGAAAGAACATTTCAAACCTATTTTTTGGTAGATTCTGAATTTGACAAATTCAAATTTTAGACATGTTTCAGATTAGATTATATCTGCTGGTACAGTTTACTAGTTAATAGCACTATTCTTCAAAATGTTTATAAAGAAACAATTTTTCATAAAATAATACCCCAATTCTTTACATCCCCAACAAGATTACGAAGAATTTTAAATAATAATTCAACAAAGGTAACTATAGTTTTGACACTGCTGCACCTACTGTACTTCCTTGGGATTTTATATATAAAAAGGCAATAATAAAAAAGGCAATAATAATAATGTGGCACCTGCCACATAACAAGCCAGATTTAACTATTATCAATAAGAAAGACACAAAAAAAGTCTGGATAGTGGACAGGGCAGTACCTGGAATAGAAGAGAAATAACTGGAAAAAAATCACAAAATGTCAAGATCTACAAATAGGGGTAGAACAACTATGAAAAAGAAAGCAAAGATAATACCAACAGAAATGGGTGCCTTGGGTGCAATTCCAAAACATCTGGAGCACCACTTGAATACTATTGGCATTGACAAAATCACCACCAATCAATTGCAACAACCTACATCCAGTGATGATACCTTTAACATCATGAAACAAGCAACATCTGCCTATGCCAGGTCCTTGGAAAGGTCTCCAAGGTGAACAGAAACGTTGAATCCAACCTAAACATCTGTCTGACTCAACAAAATATCTGTCGGGTTCAACAAAATGTTGAATCCAACCTAAACATCTGTGCAACAATAATAATATATTTGGTCACAAACAGGGCTTTTTTTCGGCACCAAAAGGTGCCGGAACGCGCCCCCCCGTTGCGTTAAAAGAACCCGGAAGTAATAGCGCGTGATTGGTTGAGACACGTCACATGACGCGGACTCTAAAAAGGTGCCGGAACGCAGTACCGCCGAGTTCCGGCCGAAAAAAAGCCCTGGTCACAAACATCTAATGCACGCAGCAAAACAAACCCTAGTCTATGGACACTTATGGAACAAGAGGTTGATTAGATGCAATTTTACACATATGCCCTAAAATGTAACCGTCACGGAGTTCAAAAGTAGATATTTAGGATAATGTATTTTTGTTGACAGGGATTTATGGACACTACAGACCAATCTCTCAGCAGAACATCAGAGGGATGATGCGTGTTTCCTAATCCATAAAGCATAAAATGATTAAAAACATTCCCTGTATTTTCTTACCTTCTGACCAACTCCTCCAACAGAGCCAGCTGAACCTGATGGACCTTGAGGACCCTTGGATGAGAAGAATATTTAAGGTGAGTTATGTGTTAATTATGCATTAAACTATATACATGTATATACATGCGTATAAACATCATCAGATATTCATGTATTTCTTACGTCTGATCCGCTTGGACCTTGAGGGCCTCTAGGGCCAGGGGGACCAGGAGGACCCTGCAAAAGAGAAAATACAAACAAAATTACACAGAATTATAAGTCTGGTCCAAAGGGCAAGAGGAAATGGGAAAAGTAAGTTTAACTTGCTCCTTATTTTGAACAATCTCTGGTGAATCAACTTTATGGGTACGTTTAGAGGAGAAAGAACAATGTCTTACCATTGGACCAACATCGCCATTTTCACCCTTTTCACCTGGGGGACCAGGAAGACCCTAGTGATAAGAAACAGCAATATAAATGCATAGTATTAATTATAGAATAGTTCAAATAATGGCATGTGGCAAAAAAACATTTTCTAACCTAACGTTTGAGGAATCTAGATTTCCTCAGCGGTTTTTACTTCCAAAGTTCTAAAGTGAGCGCATGAAATCATACAGAGAATGAGGCCTCCATCTTGTTTTCTTATTGTAGTGTGGGTGCATTGCATTTTTATCTCATTTTATTAACTGAATTTGCACAGCCAATTCATGAGAATGGTTCCTGAAGAGCTCACCAACAAATGCCTCAAGTTAAAATATAAAACACAAAATGAAATTATTCTAAAATGCAATTCAAGCACAGTTGTTTAAAGATGATCTCCATGGTAAAAGAAACATTATTTAGAAGGCTCGAATGTTCTTCCTGGTGCTGAAATGTATGGTAGACTGGCAAGAAGTTCCTTAAGTGAAGGTCAATTATTGAAAAGTACATCTATCCTCATGCTTATCCCATATGATTCTTATCCAACCTTCATTACTTTATAAGTAACTGAAAGTGGTGAACATTCCTTCCTCCTCCTTTTGTTCCCTACAACAGCCCTGTGAGGTGGGTTGGACTGAAAGAGAGTGATTGCCCAAAATCACCTTCCTAACTATCACCCAGACAGCTTTCATGACTAAAACAGGATTAGAACCCACAGTCTCCTGGTATCTAGGCCAGCGCCTTAACCACTACATCAAGCTGGCTATGTACAATACTTGTATTTGAGAGCAAAACAAATACTTTTCAGAAAATGGAAATAGTCTACTCAATCCAGATGCCAACGTCATAAATCATAATTTTACATTTTGACTTTAAAATCTGCCAAAGCACTTATATAGCAATCTTATATTCTGATTTCAATACTATGAAACTTTTGTTGAGTCTAATATTTAAGAGATCTGTTATGTGAAAACCCCACCTTAATGGCTCAAGTTATATGTGACGTGCTGTCTATATTTTTTCCATTTCTAAAATAATGTCCTTAGCCTTCTACACATAAAGTCTTTTTACATCAAGCAATAAAACATTCATTTTTCAAATATGATAATTATAGCTTTCAGTAACATCATTAATGATCAAAGAATATCTCTTTTGCTTTCTATAATGCTCAATTTTTTTAAAATATAAATTTATTCTACCTTGATTCTACATTTAATTTAGTACTGCCTTCAAGCACAAAGAAATTCTGGCATGATTCCATTAATGTTTTTTGCAAGCATTTCCCCAAAATATAAGTATATATTTTTTTAAATTAAAGAGCAGCATGGAAAATAAATGGGAGAAGTACAGAAAAAGAAGGATAATTGCTTTTAGTTTAGGCATAGGTAAGAACCTGCAAATTATGTTGATTAGTATTAATAAGTAAGGCAAATTCAAGTTGTTCCCACTCTTACTAAATATGCAAGAAGAAAAGGTTATACAACAATGGCTTTTTATAGACCATTTTTAATCTAATATATATGAGACAAACTTTTTTTCCCTGTTTTATCATTTGGCCAGCTCATTCCAATTATTTGGAAGTTGAATAGACTTTGCGGAATTTAAAAAAAAGAAACTATAAGAAATGGTAATATGCATAATGAAATATATTCATTGATTGTGAATAATGAAGAATTGTAGAGTCAATAACAGCTTGACTTATTACCAATATCTAAAGATAATTTAATGGCAGGTGCTATGAATTATTTAAAGCCACAGTAAATAGCAGTTGATTACTGGGTGCATAGCACTGAGTTCTGACATTCATGAGCTATATGGCTCTTGAATTCATTCAGAACTTCAGATTATTTGAACACTCAATCACTTGGGAGAAGCTGTCTTTCTTTTCCATTGACTCAAGATTTATTGCTGTAGTCTTATTCGAACAGTCTCTCGATGTGCACTAAATGCATGTAACAGAGCTTTATAATGGGATGTTTTTCAGAGTGATACTTCAAGAATCAGGTTCCAATTGTTCATGTTAGGCCCAAGTGCTAAAGTCAATAGAATCTATTCCCTTTTCCTATTTAAAAGACAAATTGGGCTTGAACTGAATATGCTTACAAAGGAATATAGAAAAGTACTGGCTCACTAGGATATTGGACAGGTTTATGCTCTAGGTTTTAAGTTGAAATTGTAGCAGATTTCTAATAAAATAGTCAACAGAAAACTGGATCACGAAGCATAATATATGTTGTACCCATCTCTCTCAAATATAAGTCCTTCATGTATGTTGAAATTATAACTCTCAGAATACTAAACCAGCATGGATTTCAGAAGGATACCAATCTGGGGAAGCCTGTTATACATTTTACACAAATCCTCCTGCATCCCAAGACTGTATGCCATTCTTTCTTTTTTAACAGATTGAATGTGTAATGTTGGTGAATCATGCAAAATGTAGAATCTTGTTTTATGCAAAAGGGATCCACTGAATTAACTCCAACAAGAATTTGGAGACCGCTTAAATAGGTACAGCATCACATCAGTAATATCATTCTTCAAAATTATTATAGATAAAACCTTAAGTTTTTAATGAAGGAACTTTGCTGGTAGAAAACTGAGACATTCACTAACTAAAAGACTTGACTGCAATTTATAGTTCTGCTTTACAAAACTGAAAAAAAAAACCCCATCAAGTTTCACACTCAAAATAGTGTGTGAGTTACAGTTCATCTTCATCTTCACCCAAAAAGTGTGGGTGATAGATTTAGGGTTTCTACTGAAATAAACAGATACAATTGGCCTAAAGGATAATACTTTGGTGTAACTAAATATAGAACTAATATGCAGTTACTGATTTATGTGGAAGATATTAGATTTATTTATATACTGTCCTCTACCAAAGTAAATCTAGATGTGTTACATCTAAACTAATAGAGTATGTTATACATCATCTGGCCCAGCAGTCTTACATATGCAAGTACTAGTTTACAATCATGATTACATGGTATGGGGCATGGTCCAGATAAGATGGAAGGATCCAAGGGTTATTTGTTTATTTGAGGGCTCCAAGATTCATTAAGAGTCACACACCATAAAAGTTTCATAAATTATTATTATTGTTGTTGTTGTTTTTATCTCTTTTATTCATTAAACATGAAACTCAGTCAACTGAACATATAAAAATGTATTACAAGTGTCACTGACTGGTGCTGATGGTTGATACAGGTTGCTGCCAGCATCCTGGGTATCAACCTAGTATCTTCTTAAAATGTATGATGTTCCAAGTAGAACAGTTTTTTTGCAGTACCGTTGGTGTTATTGCAGGTAGCTGCAATTTTTGGATGTATTTTTTAAAATTCTTGGACATGGTACCAAGTGACCTGATGACAATGGGTATCACTGTTACATATTTCATCCGTAACCGTGTATCTTCGATGGCCAGCTCGTGATATTTCGTGATTTTTTCCAGGTTTTTTTCTTTGACTCTGGTGTCTCCTGGTACAGTGATATCAATAAATTGTATACTTCGGCCCTCGACAACCGTAATGTCTGGCATGTTGTGTTCCAAATGGCAATCCATTTGTATTCGAAAGTCCCACAAGATCTTCACCGTATCATTTTTTACTTTTTCCACTTTAGCTTTGTAGTCAGTTTGCACGATTTTGCTGCACTTACATATTATGTGTGAAACAGTTTCAACTTTGTCATTGCAAAGTTGGCAGTTTGGATTGTCAGTGGATTTTTGTATTTTTCACTTTCATGGCATTAGCTTGTAGTGCTTCTTGAGTAGCAAGATGAGGATGATGATGATGATGATGATTATTATTTTGCAATCTACTAAAATATTGGTTGCTTTCCCCTGGTGAAAGCTTCCTCATGTGTATGGGGTATCATTTGGATGTATAGATAATTTATGTAATGTAAATTCATTATGTCTAGTAACAATAAATTGTTATAAAAATAAATACATTGGGTTTTTTCCTCTTTGGGTCAGAACATTATATTTTAATTTTCAGCACACTTGAAAATATATTTTCATACTTCTTACCTCTGATTTACCTCTATAAATAGAAGCTATAAATAGAAGCTATTTATAGATTTAAAAAATGATCCATAATTCTAATGTCAGCTTATAGAACACTTTAAGAATGTATAGGTAGACCTTGATTTATGATATTTCACCTAGTGACAATTCAAAGTTATGACAGTGCTAAATGAAGAAGCTTAGGATTCATGCCCAAAGTTACAATTGTTACAGTGACCTTGTGGTCATGTGATCAAAATTTGGGAGCCTAGAAGACTACCTGCACTTATGACTGCAGGAATACCACCTATCTATGTTCCCACCATGCCCTTTTGGTTCCCTGCCACCTTGTGCTGTATTGTCCCAGCTCTTGTTGCTTCTGCTGACAAGGCATGGCTGGTCTTACTGTTGGCCTGGGCCTGGGGTTCATGCTGTGAAAAAAAAGGCAAAAGTACCCCCAGAGCTATAGCATACCAAAAGCCCCTTTGCAAAGAGCTTCTGGGTGAGGCAGGCTTTGCATTCCCCCCAAATAAAAATAAAATAAAATCCCAAAGCAGCAAAGGCAAAGAGACTTTTTGGCATGCTATGATTCTGGAGTGGTTTTTTGGCTTTTTTCCCTCCTTTTTTTCCTTTTTTTTCTAGCTTGGCCCAGGAACATTTTCTGCAAAGGGCCATTTTTGTATGCTGAGGTCCAGGAGTTTTTTATAAAGGGGCATTTGGCATGCTGCGAATCTGGGGCTTCTTTTGACTTTTTTCCCTCCACAGCTGAAGTCCAGCCCAGTCTGGTTTAGCATCTGGCTGGTCATTTTTCATCAGCAATCAGAGCAGAAAAACAGCAAAGTTCAACTGTGGCTACAAAGCGCAGGGTGGCAGGGGGTTTGGAGTGTGTAGAATAGTGAGGGGGAATTGCGGCTGGCACTGGGCTGGAGTATTTGTGACTTCCAAGAGGGCGGTAAGCAGTTGTGGGACAGCTTGCTGCCAGGCAATGCGGAACAGTCAAAAGGGAAGAGCTACGATAGATAGTCCCTTACCTTATTGAGGTTTGGGAGGTGAGAGGGACCAAGACCAGAATGGCTTGGATTCGGGTAGGTACTCGCTTAACGACTGACGGTTCTCAGTTGATTTCTTTGGCATGTATCCAGATGGGAAAAGGGTGCTGAATAAAAGAGGAATCAAAGCTTTGAGAGGCTAATGCTTTTTTCACAGTATGTTTTTGTTTAAAACCTTTAAGACATGGTATCATCTTTCCTGATGCCTCACCCATCTTCTTATTACTTCTTCAATACACTTCTCCAGGGGTGGTTTCCTCTACAGGTTGCTACCGGTTCGGTACTTTTGCTTTTTTGCACGTGTGCGCAACCCTTCTGTGCACATTCCCCCCGCGCGTGCTCCCCTGCCCTTCTGCGCATGCGCGCACCATTTTTAGCACTCGCTGCTGGTGCTCGCTGCCCTTGGCGACAGCCGGCCTGCGGCAGGGCGACGAGGGTGGCTGGAGTGGCTTCTGAGCTGAGAGAGCCATGCTCCCACCGGGACCACAAGGCCACACCGGCCCGGTCCCCAAAGCCCTCCAAGCCAAAAGCTGAGCCTGCCTCGTCGCTGCCGCCGCCCCGATTTCACATCCATCCCCCCCGCTCCTGCACCACGGCACGGAGTGTCGAGCCATGCTGGAGCGCCCCCGCCATCCCTCCCTCCCTCTGCTGGTCCAAGCGGAGCTGGCCGGGCAGCGGCCACTGTGCCCTGAGCCAAGCCACCCATGAGGCCCTCACCTGTAGGAGCTCCAGCTTCTGTCCTCAGCCCTTCATGGCAGTGGGCGGCGGAGGCTCTGCGAAGCCGGCCGAGAGGCGCGAGAGGAAGGAAGGGGCATGTGGGTGCCGATCATCTGAGAGGACTCTGATCCTCTCAGTTGATCGGCACCCATTTTTCAAAAACCATGCGCAGATTGTCAGAGAGGGTCGGGGAGGCCTCTCCGATCATCTGCGCATGTTTTCCAGCTAAAAAACATGCGCAGATGATCGAAGAGCAGACGATTGGTAAGCGCACATATGCGGGGGGCGGGTTTGAGCTACCAGTTCGGCCAAACCAGTAGCCATAATTTTTCCACCAGTTCGCCCGAGCGGCACTTTTTGCCGCCACCGGTTCGGCCGAACCAGTGCGAACCAGTCGAATACCACCTCTGCACTTCTCCATATATAGACTATTCTGATGTTCATGCTTTCTACTCTTTTTCTATTTTTCCATGTCAAGTAAAAGGGGGAAGGTTTAAAGGGCAAACAGGTAGGTATGCCACTATGTATGGATATGGGATAAAGAAGAAAGGGTTGTAATTATAGTATTGGAGATGTATAATGAATGAATCTATACTTTCTTTATTTTTCTTATCTCATACTTTTATTTGGATTACTATTATCTTCTATGTATATAGCATTGCTTACACCATAAAGAAATAATATGATATGAATACTTTTTTTCTTTCTTAGCAGGGGGCAAGTGATATAAGATCTTTCTTTTTCTCTTTGCACAGATTGAGACCATATGTAAAATTCAGACCATAACATGATGCTTATGGAAGCTATTGCCCATACTTTTGATGTTTCAATATGGAAAGTTCACTTCAAGAATTATTTAGAATCCATTTGTTCTTTAAGTTTCTTCATTGGAGTCTGCTTTCAAGGCTTATGCTCAATTTAAAACAGATACATATTTTTCAGAACATATACATTTTAAGGCCTTACATAGTTTTACACGTATCTACATTATTGAGTTAAGGATGTTAAGAATAGTAACTTGTATCAAAAATAATTCTTTTGATAGAAAAGATAAGGTTAAAGATCCAAGCATGCCTAATTCCAATAAAAATGTGACATTAAAGTCCTCTGATGAGCTTTACTTAAGCAAACTCCAGGTGAAATTTCAGTTATATTGATTTTATACTGAATAGTTTAATCATTAATATATCATAGGAATAGAATAGAATAACAAAGTAGGAGAGGATCTTGAAGGTCTTGTAGTCCAACCACCTGTTCAAATAGGAGATCCTACGCTATTTCAGATAAATGACTGTCCAATTTACTTAAAAATTGGTGAGGGAGCACCTACAACTTTTGGAAGCAAGCCATTCTACTGGTTAATTGTTGTCACTATATTTCAAATAATTGAACAAGATTTAAATGTGGAATTATTCATTAAACTGAGTTAATATTAATTATATGCAGAAACCTGTTCTACTTGGAGAGTATATTATGTTAAAAGTAGGAACAAAATTACCTTCTAATGGCTTTACCCCTCCCCCCCCATTGTGTAAACCACAGTGAATTTCAGCCCAACCTCTATTAAATACATTACAAGAGTCATTACACATTCATTCCTTTAAAGAAACTGTGTTTAAAGACTAATAGCAATTGCGGGAATGTAGGCCATATTTAGATTGTTTCCATTTAAATTCTGATTATCATAAGATGTGAATGTAAATGTTTTCAGTGTCCTTGAGACTTCAGTTTGATTACAAGAAAATGATTTATCTATTTCTTCTATAAAGATTCAAATAACCTCTGATCCCAGCTGTTTAGTTCTGATTGTGATGAACCATCAGGGGTTGTGCATAATTGCTCTTCATTTCACTAATATAAATCAGGGAGCTGACTTGCAAAGAAGCATAGAGTGCGATTGGTACAGAACATAATCAGAGTGTTAAAACAGGTGTGGAAAAATTACATTCTGCAAACTAACTGTGGCCCACAAACACTTACAGATCTCCAAGGCAGAGCTGACATTATGTTATATGACTTTTAAGAAAATCTAAAACACCTGTAGGCCAGACAAAGAATAATGGATGGAAACTGAACAAGGAGAGATTTAACCTGGAAATAAGGAGAAACTTTCTGACAGTGAGAACAACCA
>JAOYMU010000263.1:4723796-4735531 GCA_025802295.1 Psammodynastes pulverulentus | reverse complement strand
CACCGAAAAGAATATTAATAAGGTAGAAATACATGAGAAAGCGAACAGATATCAGGAAATAGATTTTGCAACCAAGGTTAAATTATCTTCTCCCATGCATCACCTTTCCATGCTTAGCTTTGGTGCAATCAGACTTTCAGAAGGCACCAGTTCAAGGAAGTTGTTGTAGTAAATGTCAAAAGAAATACGGAATGATAATCAACTGACCTTGTCACCATCTTCTCCAGGAGAACCAGCTGGTCCTGCAGGCCCAGGAAGACCCACAGGTCCCTGTATTCCATCACGTCCAGCTGGTCCCTGAGGACCTTTTTCACCCTGTTTCCAATAACAAGCCATCGTTCGTATTATTAGTGATAAATAATTGGCAGTTCTAAAAGATGAAAGGTTTATAAGATCTTAGTGCTTCGCTCAGAACTGTAAATTCTCACTTGTATTGTTAAAATTGTTTAATATTCTTACATATAATTTGATAAGTTTAATGGTTAATTTTTAATCAAAGTTATGTCGAGCATTTAATTGGATGATTTTGGTACTTCTGTTGTTCATTTGTAAATATTGTATTTCACCAATTTATTATTATTTTTTTGCTTTCTTTTTTGCTTCCCTGTAGGCTTTTTTCATCGCTATTTTTTTAAAAAAAGAAAAATTGTAGTGCATAATGCAGAATTAAAGGAAATCATACAGCAGCGGAACATGTTAATATTCTGAATGTCACAGGAATCCGGTGAACAAAGGTCTGAATGGAGGCCTGTCATCAGCAGCCTTGTCAAGCTGACTTTTTCTCAGATATTTCTAGTGATCAGGTTTACACTAAAATCCTTCTTTGAATCTGTTGTGAAATGTCTTTAAGATTGTCTGAGAATAGAACTATGCTCCTGGGGTAGGTAAAACAAACATGTTCAGGAATCTATGTTATCTAGTTCAATATATTCATCATTTACTTTTTAAGAGTAAAGTCAAAAAAATCACAAAGAAGGGGGTGGGGGGGGGGTCAACCTATTTTCCAAGCACCAAAACGCAAGAGCCTCCCCCCCCAAAAAATGGATGGAAACTAACCAAGGAGAGAAGCAACCTAGAACTACGAAGAAATGTCCTAACAGTGAGAACAATTAACCAATGGAATGGCTTGCCTTCAGAAGTCGTAGGTGCCCCATCGCTAGAGGTTTTTAGAAAGACACTGGACAGTGCTTTCCCTGAAATGGTATAGGGTCTCCTGCTTGAGCAGGGGATTGGGCTAGAAGACTTCTAAAGTCTCTTCCAACTCTGTTATTCTATGATTCTATAAATGGTCTCTTGGATTGTAGTAATCTTTAGGACCTGTTGAAGTGATAAGTTTTCTGGATGGATGAGAAATGCACAATAGGCATTTATTTTTTCACCATCATCATCACCACCACCACCACCACCACCACCACCACCATCTATTTGGTGTTGTAGAGAGGAATATCACAAAAATGTTTTAGAGATGCTTCAGTAGGCATTTATTTTAAAGTTGAAGAATATTACATGGGGTATATTAACCCCAACCGTAACCTTGTGAGTGGCACAGTGTTCTATAACTCTCTGTTAAATCCTATAAAGCTTGAGTAAATAAACCCTACAAAGCTTGAGTAAAGCCAACCCTTGAAAATGAGCTTTAAAACAACAACTCTATGAAAAATCTTTCTACTGTTTCAGAGAGGGATTCATTCCACAAGGAAGGGTGAAGGCAAAGGGATGTGTTTAGCACCAATCTAACTGAAATCTTAATTTTAAACGATTTACAAAACAAAAGCATGTCAGCCAAGTGCCAAAATACGGTGAGTCAAAATATCCAAGCGTGTGTATTTGAAAGACAGGATGTACAACTGAAAACTCCTGTTATCTATTCAACTACTGACTGTTTCTCTGAGGCTGGAAAACAACCTGAAAAAAAAGAGCTAACAATAAATACCTTAAAGGAAGAATGGGAGTGTGTAGGAGAAATTCTAATCTGGATGTATTTGGTAGATTCTGTACTTATACTTGCTTGATTGATTATAATTGTCCAAGTTGAATATGTGAGTGGCAAAGAACAGAATTTAAAATTGTTGACTGGTTGCAATGAGAAATCTGTTTCCAGGTTTCCTCAGCTTTGTTCTTTAACCCTTCCACAAGCTTTTATCCCTGGGTCTATTTTAGAAAATTCAGCAACGGCATTCAGATTTTCCCTCCTTGTTCATTCAGTCATGATAAGGACTCATACATATGAATTACAGAAATGAGGATGTCATACCGCAAAAGAGTTTAAGTCCCTCGGTAACCATTGTCTGCATTTCAGAATTTCAATACATCTTTATGATATGTGCATTATAAATAACAGACCAGGAAATAGAAATAAGAATACAAATAACATGGCTTCCTAAAGATTACAGACGGAAATCAAATTGAAAATATATGAAAGAATAATAAAAAAAACCTAGCCAAATATATGAAAGAATTAAAAAAAAAACCCAATCAAACAAAAAAGACCTCTGAATTCGATTTTTTTTCCATTTTATAGTTAATGCTATAAATGTTATCCAAACAAAGCAGGCAATTCAATGTCAGTAAGAGAGGAGGGGCATGAAATGGAGTATTCTGAAATAAAGCACAGATGCATGGAAGACTGAACAGGGGCACTGCAACATATTGTGGCAGGATCCATTTATATGTAGGAATAGAGACAATGCATTTATTTCAGAAACAATCAATTGTACTTGCATTAAATGTGAACAATTAAGCAGTACTAAATAAAGTCATGTAAACTTCCCCAGATATCACATTAACTTGAGCTCTATTGACCTCTTATGAATTCCAAGCTCTCTTCCTCCACTGATATGGGGCCATTGACATAATCTCCTATAGTTTTTCACTGTACTGAATTCAAATACCTGCAGGAGAGTAGATTCATGGTCCTGACTCATAGGATCTTACCATTTTTTAAAAATGTCAACACTATCTAGTTCTCAGCCAATGGTATAGGATAAAGGAAGTCTTGACATAACCATACTATGTGTGAAATTAGTAGTGAAGGATGATCATTTCTCCCAATTACATTAACTTGTCCCACCCGGTCAGGCAGGGAGGGCATGCTGTGGATTTCATCAGAGAATTGTGACTGATGAGATCTAGAAAAAGATCCTTCTCTGCCATTGACCTAGTCCATTGGAACATATTATCCTCAGAGGTCAACCAAGCCCTACTCTTAGGATCTTCCAGAAGAGCATTAAGACCTTTTGGTTCTGCATCGGGGTCTACAAATATTATTTAACCCTGGGGATGACTGGTGGATTAAGGGCATTCCCGCCATCTTATTTTGTTAATTTCTAAAGTGTGACTTTTAAATTTTTTTTACTTGTAAATTTTAACCTTGTTTTTAACCCTGTTTTTAATCACAGTTTTATATTATTTTACGATTGTTTGTAAACCACCTAGCATCACCTAGGTGAGAGGGCGATGTAGAACTTTGACCAATTAATAAAAAATAATAGCTTACAAACATTCATAAATGTCTTCATAAATTGAATGAAGTAAAAATAATATTTGAAATGAAAACCAATGAATAAAGAGAATGTGAAAGTTTTGATCTCGCTCAGCCATATTTGTGTATTTATCACCTCTTTCAGTTATGCCTTTTAGGCTTCTTGTTTTAAATAGTTCAAAGAAAGGTGTAATGTAATTTTCTCCATGATAATAATATTTGTACCTACTGAATTTTTGACAAACGGACAGAAGCAAAAATGTCATTTGATTTAGGGGATTTTTTGGGGACAAACATTTATCAGAAAAATTGGAAGTTCCTTCATAAATGAAATTCAAACAGTTCAGAAGTTGTTTAAGTTGGAAGCTCTATATTAGAAAAGTAGATTTTACTGTAATATTTTTAGCACCAGTCAAATAAAGTCATTTTTACCCCATGTATTACACGGGAATTATATACATTTTTAATATATACTGTCACTTTTCCTAAGCTATTCTATAAAGTAGTTCGATTTTCCTCAATTTAATTGCTTGATGAGCCCTAGTTAATACTTTTTCTTATAAGATATATTGGAATTTTCTGTAAGAGTAAAAAACAAAACCAAAGTATGCAGTTTTTAATTTGTATTGTACAATTTTAATAGTTACAATTAAGCACTCATTTATCTTAATACTGACACTGAATTTGTAATGTAAGATTCACATGAAGCACCTGTTACGTTGAATTCTAAGAGTCTTTTAATCTATCAATATACATTTTCACTTACAAGCTATACACAGTAGGAATAACTTTAATGAAATCTGATAAGGAAGGGAAAAATGAGTACATTAAAATAGAACAGGGCATTAAGTTTAAAACAAACCTACACTTTAACAAAATATTTCATAACCAAACACAGCCATTATTGTGTTCATAATGATCAATTCTGCTAGGTTTTAAGGGTCTGATAAAGTGTACCAAACTGTCATAGAATTTAATTAAATTTTTGCAGAACTGTGTTGTAAATACCGTAGAAAAGGAGTATGCCTGGCACATATGCAATAGAAAAGTGCTGGAGTGTGAAGAACTAACATTAGCAAATATGAAAGGTAATAAGTTTTGTAATATCATAGCCTTAACATGTGCTGTCTTCAGAATTACTTACCGGGCCTCCCTTTTCTCCTGCAGGGCCTGGGGGACCTTGTGGTCCAGGACGTCCTGGTAAACCAATCGGTCCTGCTGTACCTGCTGGGCCACGTTCACCAGGAGAACCCTTGTATATTAAAGAAGAAGTAACAGTTTATTTTAGGACTGATATGCTAAACATTTGTTCATTCATTCATTTATTTCTGCTAAGTGCCAAAATTTTGGGGACTTCTACGACATAAGAAGAAGGCGCTGTCTTACATGAAATCATGAAACTTTTGAACTCTACATCTTAGTTCTGTCTTTTTTAATTGCTAGAAGTTTCCTGAGGGCATTGCTAAACTTCTAACTTGACATCTTGCTAGACTGGAATAATTGGCATGGAATGGGATTCCGTAAAGGTTTTTATTTGGGGCAGTAAGTGCTTTGCATTTTAGGAAATCTTGACAGTCAAAAGCAAAATGATATCATCTAGTAAAAAACTAAACGAAGACAAACCCTACAAATATAGCCATCAGAATCTGTACCTTTTCAACATAATTTTCTTTTTTTAAAAAAACCACACTTCTGAGAAATGAACATATTTTCTTGAGTCATGAAAAGCCATTACATCATGGAATTGATCTCAATTCAAGAAGCAATTCTATTAGAATTTATCAGGCAGTGAATAGTTGGAATATCTTAGTATTACTTTCTACTTCCTACACAGGGCCAGTTACAGTACGTCTGCCACTCACGATTTTGTTACTGCAGAAGATGACATTCACATATCTTAAAACTATAGAAGAATTCTGAAAATGCTGGTTAAAATATAGGCCCACTAAAAAGAATTCCACCCTATCTTTATGAAGAATATGCTAAAATTATGAATACTTGGCCTTATAAACATCTAAATTCATTGTGAACCAGTTACTGTAATGAATGGGGGCATCCCTCATTAGCTCTAGAATCTGCTGCAGGTAAGAAAAACAAGCAAACTCCCACAGCCCCAATTCAATCTCTACACAGCCTGTACTCTCTACCCTTGTCTCCCTCAGAGAAATACTCAAAATATCTGCTTTCCTAGTAAAGCATGTCTTAATATGTGTAAGCCAACGGAATGGCCACTATGAAAAGCCAGCAATCGCCTTAGAATTCTAGCCTCAAGGAGGGAGAGGGGAAAGTTTATCCAACTAAAACCGAAGGGAGTTTGGTCCTTTCTGTTTAAAAAGCCTTGGAGGTGAAAAAGAGAGATCAAGGGAAGACATGAATGGAAGTTCTCTGAAAGGGAAATCTTGGAGTCAGGGATTAAAAGAACACCCAAGGGAACTGGTCTCCTCACGAAGTGAAGAGGCAGATCTCTCTGTTTTAGAGGTGGGGGGTTGGCCAGGTTCCATAGCATATGATGAAGGAAAAAAATGCATCACATTGGTTTCTTGGGGAATGGATGTGAAGGATGGGAGTAAGAAACAAAGTATGAATCTATTGATTCTTCTTGACTGCTCAGCGGTTTTTGATTTGCTGTGAGATATGAAAACCCAGGAACACTTTTTAATTACAAACCGTGTCAACTCAAAAGCACCAAACACATCTCTTTAGGAAGAAAGAGACTTTAAAATTTTGGTGCACATTCTGGTAACCTCTGGGTTTTAATAACTGCCTGTAGGGCAACTTTAGAAATTTCAGTAAGTTCGGGACTTTCCAACCTGATCGGATGCTGAAAGAACTCAAGAAGAAGATCCCTTTAGACTTGTGCTAAAAGCTGCCTGTTTATTTCTAGATGAAATATGAAGTACATTTAAAGCCTTACAGTATATAGCGGGGGTTCACAATACTCAAGAGAGCAATTATTTCTGAATGATTCTTCATTCGGTCATTAAGATCATCTGAAGAAGTTCACTGCAGTTGCTATGATATGTTATGGCTTTGTCTTTAAACCTGGAATTGAGCTTTCTCTATAGCACCTTAAATTACTGAAATGTGTTCCATGTTGCATTCACAGGAGTTACCTACCAATATACTTACTACCAATAAGTCAATAATTTTACAGCCCCCAAATTGGGTTTGGTTTATTCATGTATCGGCTTACCTAGGAGAATATATGGTAATATTTTCCAAAGTTAGTACTCACATATAAACCTACTGGTGAATAATCAGACACATTTTAATTAAAATATGACAAAAAATGTGCCATCTGCAGATAAACCAATTTTGAGGTTTTCTTTTTTCCTTTGGGGTTTTTATGAGTAGTAGATTTATTTATTTGTTAGATTTATGTCCCACATTTTTTTTAGGAGCTCAAGGTGGCTTATGCAATCCAATCTGTTTCTCTTTTTCTTCACATCAAAAAGCTTGTCAATTCAGAGAGTGAGAATGACAGCTCCAAGGTCACTTTCAGTGGCTAAAGGTGAACATGAACCTGGGTCTCCCAATGTCAGTTTAATATCTTAACAACTATACCATACTGGTTTTCCTTTTAGGTAGTCTTGATAAAGCAATACTGTCTTTAAGTACACTTACAATAGATAACATTTGTTTCCTGATTTGTTTTCTTTGACATAGCTGATTGCATGCTTAGAAAGATCAAATTAGAAACAAAACAACAAAGAATGAGGACCAATTTTAAATATTAACTTGGCACAGTTCAAAAGCATATAAAATATTAATATTGCTTTGTTTTGATTGGGACTCCCAGAGAGTGAGAATTAAATTTCATAGCAATTACAGCCTTAGCCCACAGAGGTTAGCTTTTATGTTTTGTTAGCTATTCTGTTTTTGGTAGAAAATGTGTATATGTTTAAGGCTTCAAAATCTGCAGAAGATATCCTAAACTTGAGGGGGGAAATGGTTTGGGATTTATACTCTCATCTTGCTTTTGCACACATCAATGAAGTTCTGAGAGCTTCCTAATATAGAATCACAAAAGCATAGTGTATATCAATGTTTTTTAAAGAGTTCCCCTCACAGGCTTCTGGAAAATCAAAACTATGTGCCACATTTTGAAGATATTTTCAAAAATTGAAAACAATGCCATGCTTTGCTTTATTACTTTTATTTGTTAAAAAAAATCATGAAAAATATTTTATTTGTATTAATATCTAATGGTCTTAATGTCTTTATTTCTACATGATTCAGTAAATTTTCAAATATGTCGATTTAAATTTTTAATACAATAACTATCAATAAATAACCCAGATAAACACAAGCTAGTTAGGGGGAGCAAGGGCGGCTCTGATATTTTTAAGAGTCA
Source organism: Psammodynastes pulverulentus (assembly GCA_025802295.1). NCBI lineage: Eukaryota > Metazoa > Chordata > Lepidosauria > Squamata > Psammodynastidae > Psammodynastes > Psammodynastes pulverulentus. Next base: position 4,727,696 of record JAOYMU010000263.1, on the reverse strand, counting down.
GAAGGGATCCTTAGAAGCAAGAAGATTAAGGAACACTGGTCTACAGTATATTAAGGAATAGTTATGCATAGTTATGTACTTATACATTATATTTATCTGTATCTCTATTTCCTGTATGCATATGCAACTATGTGAAATCACATATATAAGGAGACATGCAACTTTACTAATCCGCATGCATATTAAAAGTGATCCAATCCAGCCTGGGTTAAATCATATTCTGCTTGTCACCTTACAGTCAGCAGAATATGGAAAGATGGAAACCAGGGAATTTCTGTTGCCATAATAAGGAAAGGTGTCATCCGGATTAAAGCTGCCCTTCTCTTCAGACATTTCATTTCTGAGCCTCCATGCAGGAATGAATAGTTGGTTCTTTTCCTACCATCACCCCTTTGTTAACAATTTGTTTCTCATTCCCACCCTAGCTGGCTGGGGAAACTAGGGAAAGTTTGAAGGGGAAATCTTCACTAGTGGTGGGTTATCACCGGTTCCCCCTTCCGCGCATGCACACGTACCTACCTCATGCAACTACTGCGCATGCGTGCACCAATCAGCTGAAAGGACTCTTTGATCCTCTCAGCTGATTGTCAAAGCTTTTTTAGCTACTGGTTTGCCCAAACCAGTAGCCATTTTTTTTGCTACCGGTTCACCTGAATGGCAGCTTTTTTTGTCACCGGTTCACTCGAACCGGGCCAAACCAGTAGCATACCTCCTCTGATCTTCACCCCACCCTGAGTTTGGCTAACTGCAGAAAGGGAGAACAAAACTTTTTGAAGAATGTACATCTCAGTCAAGCTGCAGCAGGTGTTTAGAAGGCAACTGGTCAACTCCAACATTATTAAGGAGCTGCGGTAGTGCAGTGGTTAGAATGCAGTGCTGCCAGCTACTTCTGCTGACTGCCAGCTTCCCGCAGTTTGCCAGTTTGAGTCTCACCAGCTCAAGGTTGACTCATCCTTCCAAGGGCAGTAAAATGAGGATCCATATTGTTGGGGACAATATGCTGACTTAGGGGGGGTTGTAAAGTACTGTGAAGCGGTATATAAGCCTAAGTGCTATTGCTATTAAAAGGAAAGGGCCAAAAAAAGAAGATTCTACACACCCAACACATAGTTAAAGAGGTAAAATGTACATGCCCCCTGAAATTCCCAAGCAACTCAATTTTCAACCTTGCTTGAGCTCATCCCTCCTCCAAGACGCCAACCATCATTCCCACCAAAGGACCCCAGCATTCTTTCTCCTCAAAACCCTAACAGAATCCCTTTCTTTTTTTGTCTATTGGCTCTCAGGAGTCACATGACTCCCTAGGGGCACCTAAAACTGGTTTAGGGCCAGTTGCTGGCCACTACAACTATTCTAACATGAAATGGTTTTAATTCCAAACATCTATCCCCTGTGTTAGAACACTGAGTTTTGAATAAGTAAAAGGTAAATCATCAGTATCACATCCTATAACTGACAGCAGTGATGGAAGGACCAGCCAAAACCATTGTTTTGACAAATAATGGATATAATAGTGATATGCCAATAAATGCTAGCTGCCAAACAGCTGATCGGCTTGCAAGGTTTAGTTCTTCTCTCACAGAGCCTGCAAAATTCCCAAAAATTTAACAATAGGTTTTTGTAAGCTGGGAGGCATCTGCTCATGCACATTATTAAGATTCCTTTCAGTGATTGAAACTGCTAATCCGGGAAATCGTTTTACATTTGAGAATAATAGCACTACTGCCTGTAAAAAATGCATTCGCTTTGGGTTCCAATCCTGGCAATGCAGCTCAGAAAGGATCTGACTTTTGTTAGAGAGCCTTGTGGTGCTAACTAAACAAAAAAAAAGGGGATACAAAACTCATGGATGTCAGGGGACACCACTGACAATCATGTCATTCTTTCTGCATACAATGCCAGGATGGGAATATTCTCCAAGGAGAAGTCATGTGACTTAAATCCTTCACAGTTCCACATAAATAACCTCATTTTCATCTCAAAAACACCACAGACCAATTTATTCTCAGAGATATCTGTATGTAAGAGATCCCTGGTGTTCTCTGAGCTTGCTTGTTTGTTTTCTGGCAGACATTTCCTTACCCAAACTAGGTAGCATCTTCAGTGCTAGTGATGTTGATGTTACTAGCACTGAGGATGTTGCCTAGTAAGGGCAATGAAACATCTGCAAGGAAACAAGCAAAGAGCCCCAAGCTTCCCTCATTTCAACCCTGAGCTACAAATATTCTCCTTTATTTCTGTATGTAATTCAGTGATACATTACATGCTGCTTTAAATAAAAGGAAGATGCCCAAGCTGGCCAAGAAGAAAAGACAACTGCAAATACTTCCCCTGAAACATATTCCTTATAAGACCTTTGCACTGATTCTAGAAGAAAACCCCTGTTTGCTCCTCCCAGTTGCCATTTGTCTAGCAAAAGGCAGTTTGTAGTAAATGAACATTTGCAGGTAGAAATTACAGAAGGGAGGAAAGTAGGATTTCCAACTGGAATTGAGACAGATCTATGATCTGGAAGTGTGCAGCAAGTCTGGATCAGGACAGTACAGCTGCTCTCCCCCCTCCCATTTTGGAACAAAAAAAGGACAATTCAAGCAGATGCCTTCTGATACCTGAATCACCTAATTTGTAATTTGGGTTTAATATGCAAGCATTTGAGAAACAAAAGAATGCAGGAGAGAATCCTCTATCAGTCTCTTTAATAGACCTTATGCTTTTCAATTTCCTCCCACAAGAGGCAGATTTTTTCCCCCTTCTTTTTTCTACCTTTGAAATATCTAATGAACAAGGAAAAGCAATTTGCCCCCTGCAGCTAACAGCAGGCTTAACAGAGGCCAACAGTTTAAGTTTAGACTTTCTTCTTTTTTTTTTATGGACTTGTTAGTTGCTGTAATTACTAGGAAACTGCTATTGACAAACATGAATGACACAAGTTATCCATTTGTATAGTCTTTACAAGCATGTACAGGCACACATAGAAGCATGAAAGAAATAAAAAGAGATGGTGCGTATATATCAATATATCTCTCTCTCTCTCTCTCTCTCTCTCTATCTATCTATCTATCTATTGAGAGGGACACACGCACGTACGCACAGAGAGAGAGAGAGAGAGAGAGGGAGAGAGAGAGAGAAATGAAATTAATGAAAAATGTCATAGCAACATAAGCTGTGGATAAATCCTACTCACAATTGGACCAGGTGGACCTTGAGGACCTTCACCGCCTTTCAGACCTGCTGCACCCTATCAAAGTCAATTATTATTATTATTATTAACCCTTTATTCATTAAACATGAACCTCAGTCAACTGAACATTTAAAAACGTATCACAAATACCATTGACTGGTGCTGATGGTTGATACGGGTTGCTTATTATTATTGTTGTTGTTGATGATGAAGACGATATATACCACAAGGCATTGCAACACATATTTTAAAACTTCTTTCTATTGCCCTTAATTTATTATGGGCTAATAATAAAATAAAATAATAAAATAATAAAAAAGATAATACAATAAAACATATAAAATAAAAATAAAATAAAATACATCTCTTTTAAGCCAGTTTTTATTAATATTCAGCTTAATGTATGATTTACATTCTCTACCTCCTGACAATCCCTTAACAGCCAATGAAGCCTACAAATGTTTAACAGATAATGTTTTATAGCAGTGGTCAAGATAGGGCTGATCTGTTTGGGGCCTTCCTTGACCGATGCACTTAAGGACCAGATATCACCAAATCTCATCACCATGGCATCAATGTTCCTTCCCCCTCTTGGTGATTAACTCATTAGGGCCCTTGTACAGCGGTGAAATCCGGCTGACATCACCACCGGCTCCGTGACGCGCGCGCACATGCGCGGCCGAGCCGAGCTCCCTCGCAAATGCCTCCCGGGCATTTCC
>JAOYMU010000263.1:4701904-4723696 GCA_025802295.1 Psammodynastes pulverulentus | reverse complement strand
ACGCCGGAACGTCCGTTCCGCAGCGCTACCGGCTCGCGCGAGTAGCCGAGAGCCGGCTGAATTTCACCACTGCCCTTGTAGTTTTACCTGAGCTCCTGGCAGGCCTCTTTCTCCTGGAAAACCTCTCAGTCCTGCAGGCCCATCTTTCCCAGAAATGCCTTGAGGACCTGGATCACCCTAGGAAAATAGAATAAATAGTCTTTACTGAAAGTTGGCCATGAAAGCCCAGTTTTCAAAACAAAAACAGGCAGTTCATCAATGAACCATCACATACATTGCAACTCTAATAAACTTACAGGTCAATCCTGAGAATTATGTCAATACAGGACAGAATTTATGATATGTTTAAATGTGCTTTTGAATCAGGGATGGATTTTTATAAGCAAACTCCATTAACTTGAACTAATTTTTATCACAATGGTAGTTACATGGAAGCTGCTATGTCATACTTCCTCTAGTTTCTATTAAAACACGGTGAATCCTGTATTTTCAAATGCAGCACCTCAAAACCCAAAGCATAAAGCTTCCCCTTTGAAGTTTTTGGAGAAAACGATAGCATAATTAATTACATGGCAACCAGATGATTACCTAGTCTTTCTGTTCAAAATCTTTGCTCTGTGAAAGTTCACGAGCTTGCTTTCTTTGAACTTTTGAGGCTTTTACAATGTAGACCTTCCATCTTGTTAAATTAAGAGAGGATTGTATGTTATGGCAAGCGATACTTCACTTGTGCCAAAAAGCAATCCACTTTGTTTAGCAAGTCTCCCTATGATCTTTAGAGTTGTCTACTGAAAAAAAAAAAAAGAAATGTGTAGGATCACTAAGTTAGAAAGGATTATGGAAGCTGTTTATTTCAATTCATTGTTTAATGCAGAAATTGTAAGGGAAGAATGCAGCTACAAATCCCAGACAAATGTCTTGATGGCCAAGTACCAAATGCATTCCATAAGTCACTGTATACGTTTCCCTGTGTTTCTGAAAAGTGAATATACCTTAGCGCCTTCTTTCCCTCCAGCACCAGGAAGTCCTTGTTCACCCGGTGGCCCTGGAGGTCCAGGGTGACCTCTTTCACCAATTGGGCCCGTCTCCCCAGTTGGACCCTAAATCCAAAAGCATGGCATTAATTATTCCATAGTACAATACGCTATTCGTCACTTTAAAATAAAATGTGTTTAATCAACTCATTAACCCATATTCCAGTGTTGAACTCCCAAGTTTAAATGTGGTTGAATCATCTGAGAATTAACATCCCTCCAATATAATTGTACTAGGATAAGGTATTACCTTTTCCCTCTTCTAGAAGGATAAGAAATGGCTTGATATATAGCTGGTCCTTATCTTATGACTTCAACTAAGACCAAAATTAATGTTGTTAGGTGAGACATTTGTTAAAGTGAGTTTTGTCCCATTTTACAACCTTTCTAGCCACAGTTAAATGAATCATTGCAGTTGTTAAGTTAATAACATGGTTGTTAAGTGAATCTGGCTTCCCTTTGACTATCAGATTGTCACAAAAGGTGATCAGTCACATGATTGCTGGACATTGCAACTGTGATAAATATGAGTCAGCCGCCAAGTAGCAATAGCAATAACAGTTAGACTTATATACCGCTTTATAGTGTTTTTTACAGCCCTCTCTAAGCGGTTTACAGGATCAGCATATTGCCCCCACAATCTGGGTCCTTATTTTACTCACCTCGGAACGATGGAAGGCTGAGTCAACCTTGAGCCTGGGGAGATTCGATCTGCCAAATTGCCAAACTGCAAGCAACTGGCTGTAAACAGAAGTAGCCTGCAATTACTGCATTCTATCCTCTGAGCCACCAAGGCTCAAGTGCCTGAATTTTGATCACATAACCATGGGGATGCTGCAACGGTTGTAAATGTGAAAAACAATCATAAAGCACTTTTCTCAGTGCCGTTATAACTTTGAATGGTCACTAAACGCACCATTGTAAGTCGAGGACTACCTATACAAGGATCAGCACACAAAGAATAGGAAAGGGAGAAATATAGGCAGTCCTCGACTTGCAACAGTTTGTTTAGTGACCGTTCGAAGTTACAACGGCACTGAAAAAAAGGGACTGACCTTTTTTTCATACTTACAACCATTGCAACATCCCCATGGTCATGTGATCAAAATTTAAGACACTTGGCAACTGGCTCGTTACAATGTCCCGGGGTCATATGATCAATTTTTACAACAAAGTCAACCCGGAAAACAGATTCACTTAGTAACTGTGTTACCAACTCAACAACTGCAGTGATTCACATAAGAACTATGACAAGAAAGGTCATAAAATGGGGCCACACTCACTTAAACAAATGTCTCACTTAGCAACAGAGATTTTGGGCTCAATTCTGGTGGTTAAGTCGAGGACTACTGAATATAGTCAGCTTTCTCTCTACTTTATGCTCACTAGCTATAGTTTAAAAAGCTTCTCTTAGGGGTAACACTAACTGAGCTGCGAAATCCTGAAGGGAGATAGATCTGCTTGCTTACCTTAGTGCTCATGTCTACACTATTCTTATTTACCAAAAACCCCACTAACATGCTACGTATGTCTTTTTGTGCAACCAGCATGGGTGCAACGTGCTAGAATTGGCAAATAGAATATTATTGTTAGTTGCAAAACAGAAACTTTGTGCAGATGGTGTTAGAGTATAATTCCCATCAACTCTGAATACTGGCTATGTTTATCTGAGATTATGAGATGCCCAATCTAATTATGAATATAAGTGAGTTAGCGCACATGGATACACTGTTTAAATTGTCTTGGGGAAAGCAGGCAGTGTAGTCTAAGTACTCGTGTAAATACTTTGAGCCAGAAATGGATATTTTCCATGACCTGATTGACTTCCTTCACTTACATGTAGGCAAATTTCCTAAACATTGTGAGATAATCCAAATGTAACTCATTGTTCATAGGTATGCATTAGAAAAATAAGAACTGAGGACTACCTCTTCTAAAGCATACTAAGCAGTTGTGGGGTTTTTTGTGTGTGTATAAGGAAACCATTCAAAGGAAAGTTCAAAGGAAATTGAACCTAGTGCTTTGCCACAAGAATTTTAATTGTTGTTATTTAAACATTAAGCAGCCATCTGAAACATCAACACCGACTAATAATGATACAGCTGTCAATTTTTTAAAAAACAATGAACAATGACACATGTTTACACCCCAAATTCGTTGTAAACATGGATGGGTGTAGCGGAATTCAGTTCATAGATTGCTTCTGGTGACAGCAGGCATCACGCTTAAAGAGCACAAAAAGAATATAAAGCTTGACATGGAAAACAAATGTAGGGGATATTCAGGGATATTGATATACAGCTGAGCTGAGACTTCATTTATCTTTACAAATACAAACACAGCATGATCACACATTGCAAATTAAACAAAGCTTGGTCAATAAAAGAAGCAAGGAAAACAAAAAGAAGATTCAGATAAAATTTACACTTAGTAAGATGCCTGCTGTCTCACTTCAATGAAGTGTTGGAGGGAGGAAAAAACCCAAAGCTGTGTGGTGTTTCACTGTTTCTCCTGTATTTAAACTGTTCCTGCCATTAAAGTGGAGCAGAAAAAAAGTGGAAATGTCTGGCTTCTAAAACAGTGTTTACAACCTGGAGCCTGTCAAGAGTTGCTTAGAACAATAGTCCCCAGAAATCTAGTTAGGCCCAGCCAGTACTGTTTAAAAAGTTATAGTCCCAATACAATTGGAGGACACCCAACTGGGGAGGCTATTTTAAAGGATAAAATGGTTGGTACAACTAAGTTTCTAATTCTTAACAATATCCTAAATTCAACTTACAATCTCTTGCCAGTCTTCATTTTTCAGAAGCTCAGTCTGAGGAGATACTTTCACTGACGTTACCGGAGGGCCCATTCGTTTATTCATTTATTAATTTTAAGCTCCACTGAAATTAGCTCATTTCTTTACAAAATGCTTGGATATTCTAATTTCACTCTGGAACAGGAATATCATGTTCTTTGATGGCTTATTATAAAGTAAAGCTGTGAATTTCCCCTACAAAATTATTCTGGATAACAATGGCTAAGTCTCTAAATTTGATAAAACTGTTTCCAATCCATCTAATCTGAGTTTGATTGGCAGAGATCATCTTCGTTTCCCTTCCGTGACTCCAAAATCCTTCTGCCTAAGTATTGTATTTCCAGTGAAATCCTACAGGTTTTGTAGGAAAAAATATCTTTACTGCTATTAATTCACAGCAGAAATGAATTAACACCTTTGATATATTAAAATTTAAATATTTATTTAAGATGCCTCATTAGGGCTGTACAAAGCTGCTTGGCTTCACCGTGATCACAGCAGATGTACAGGGGATATCACCATGCATGTATATATTCAGCCATTTGGGGACAGCTCAGTAGTCCTCATTTATCAACCATAATAGGGAGCAGCAATTCCATCACAAAGCAGTGTGGTCATTAAGGACAATATCACGTGACCTCATTAACTTACAATGTTGATTCTAGCTGTGGCCGTATTCTTTCAGACCAGGAAAATTCATATTATATTTTAGAGATTCTGATGGTGGCAATCTGTTTACAGATTGTGAAGATCACAAACCGCCCTTGAGGTGTACTTGGAAATGAAATATAGAGTTGTATAACAGTGAAATTAAACACTTTGTTCTTTTAGAGCTCATTCTAATTCTAATTGCCATATTTTGGACAAACAGCAGCTCATTCCAATAATAATTCCCAGATGCTTTCCCTGGATTATACGATAAGAACACAAGAAATCCTCTAAAATAAATAGTAGAGATAATTTCATCAAACTTTCTAAGCTTTTGTTTGACATTCCTTTGGCTTTTTTCTCATGAAAAACCTCAGCCTTCACTTGACATTCATTTCCAACAAACTAAAACAGGTAGTCCTTAACCTACAATGATTTGTTCAGCGATGGTTCAAAGTTACTACGGTGCTTAACTAATAATAATAATAATAATAATAATAATAATAATAATAATAATAATAATAATATTTTTTCTCAGCATAACTTATGGCAGATGATTACTACTTCAGGGAGACCTCAGCGTATACCATACCTTGATCTTCCTGAGAGAAAGTGGGTTACAAATTCAATCCATCAATCAATCATCAAGTTTAAACAACAATATTTGTACCTGGGGTCCAACAACACCGCCAGGGCCAGGTGGGCCTGTTTTCCCTTGAAAACCCTACAAAATAAAGCATACAACAGTTAGGCATACTTGGGAACATTTCAGATCAGTGTTAGAGAGGGGATGGGAAATCAGGGGTTTCTTCAAGGATTTGTATTTTCCGAGGATAAAGACTGCTATTTCAATTCAATTATTGCTGTGCCTCTTTAAATGTAAAATATTGAAGACTCTTTCAAAAAGCTATCATTTCCAATCATTCTGAGCGCAGCTCCTCCAGTGGTATGGTTCAAAGGAGCAGATAGTTTTCACAGACTGGATACTTTGTGAGAAAGCAATTACCGTAGATGCATAAATGACAATCCTTCAGTTCGACTCAGATACATGTGTTCAAAAGCTGTCAGGCCGGCACAGCTATACTGAATATTTAAGTGTTTAAAAAAAGTACTGTAGTAAAGCAACAGTCATTTATTCCTCCCCAGGGGGCACTTATGAACACAGCATAAATGTCTGGAAGAAGTAGCTTCTATATGTACTCCTGCAAGGGGTGAGGCTTTTACACCCATAGAACAAGTACCCGTTTGTACAGGAGCTTCCATGTGTATAGGCCCCCTCTCTGTATGATGTATTGCTTGACGTTAGGGGAAGAAACTATTTATTTCATACAACATCCGTACAGCTCTGCTCTACTCTGTGAAAATATTTAGATACTTAAATTGAGTCCATGAAAGGCAACTGATTACTTTAAAACCGTGTTTCTTAAAGTATAGTTTGAATATCGCAGGGGGTCCCTTAAGATTCTCCTCAGGAGTCCGCCCACAAAATCAGAATTATTTTGCGGATATTGAAGATACTTGCAAACATTTAAAACAATATCACTCTTATTAGCTTCTATTTGTTAAACTATAACAAATTTTTAATGTTTTTTTATATTTTTTATGGAAAAAAAGTTTATTTTTCTAACAGTTTAATATTGTTATTTTTACATGATTTCATAAATAAATATTCCACAAATGCATCCATTTAAGTTCTTTTCAGAATGTGCATAATTTTTAAAAGTGGGAAGGGGTCCTGACTAAGAAAAAACATGTATTTGCAGTAAAGACATGGAATTAGTACCATTAAAATAATTATTTAAGAAATCTACACATTTGTTTTTAAAATGACAATCAATCAATCAATCAGTCATATGGTTCCAGGAAATCCCAGAAGAAACACTTTTCAAAATCAAGCTCTCTTCAATTACACCAGTTGTTGGTTTTTTTTTTAAATATGAGACCATTTCCATAGTAAGCATTTTAAAACAAAAGAATGAAAACCTCCTTTCATCCCATCCAATTTTATAAATATGTCTTCAGAATGTACAAAATAAATAAATCCATGAGGGGAAGGGGTGGGGAAGGGAGAGAATGAAAACTGCCCTGCCAAAATATATAACAAAAAAAAAATGGATTTCTGAAAATCTGCATATTCCTACTTGAAACTTTCATTTGTTTTGTTTTTTTAAAGAGATAACTGTGAAAATGAAGAAAGACAGTTGTGTATGTATTTATCCAGTCTGTATTTAGGTTGCTTTTTATAAAACAAACTAGGAACTGTGGTAAATATTTTCTGTATGAATAGATAGGGTTGCATGAAATTTCCTTTAAGAAAATTTCACACTTTTGCATTAAAACGCCTTCCATTATCTCTCGGAATGCTTAAATCTTTTAGCAATTTAAGGTGTTCCAAATTTGCCTTGAACCGTTGCTTCAAGTAAAATCCAGGAGGAGCTATAATTCTGCGATACTTGATATAAATACTACTGGAAGTGCCACGGAAAGATGGATGTTTTCATACAGCACTGTGGTAAATCAACCATTTAAAGAAAGAGATCAACAATGCCAAAGAATGATAAATGTTTGGGACCTTTTATTATTATTATTATTATTCTTAAAGGGAGGTGGGTAGAAAAAGATTTCTTAAAGCATTTTCTCCTAAATGACAAATCCACTGTCTTGATCATTGTCCTAAATATGGATTTGTAAATACTGTAACTGAACTATTCACCCCCACATTAGGACTTCCATGAACCAGTAATTTGCTTGCATTTTCTTCTGCATCTGCATAAAGTTTCTATTCTAATTATCAGAATAACAGAGTTGGAAGGGACCTTGGAGGTCTTCTAGTGCAACCCCCTGCTTTGGGAGGAAACCCTATACTATTTCAGACAAATGGTTGACCAGTCTCTTAAAAATCTCCAGTGTTGGAGCACCCACAATTTCTGCAGGCAAGTCATTCCATTTATTAATTGTTCTAATTGTCAGGAACATTTTCCTTAGTTTTAGATTGGTTCTCTCCTTGATTAGTTTGTATCCATTGCTTCTTGTTTTGCCTTCAACTGATTTGGGCAATAGGTTGATTCTTCTTCTTTGTGATAGCTCTTTCTATATTGGAACACTGCTATTATGTCACCCCTAGTTCTTTTAGCCATACCCAATTCCTGCAAGCGTTCTTTGTATGTTTTAGCCTTCAGTCCCCTAATCATCTTTGTTGCTCTTCTCTGTGCTCTTTCTAGAGTCTCAGCATCTTTTGTACATCGCAGCAACCAAAACTGGATGCAATATTCCAAGTGTGGCCTTACCAAGGCATTATAAAGTTGCATTAACACTTCACATGGTCTTGATTCTATCCCTCTGTTAATGCAGCCTAGGACTGCACTGCAGCTGCCAAAATTGATCTGTTTGGTTAAATTTGGAGGGCAGAAAAAGGAATTTGACAGTAGGCAATGGTATGAGAAACCTCCACTGTTAAGAGAAAGATGCAAAATGGCATAGATAAGGCACTGTTTCCTGTGGAATACCATTAAGCACATTAGCACATACAGTACATTCCTAAACGTTACTACCTTTGCAATGGCAATTCAACAGGAAGGACTACCACAGGAGGGAAGGAAGAAAAAGTAGGGTAAAGAAGGAAAGAAGTATATTTTGCTCAATCTGTTAATTTTTTTTTAATTTTTTTTTGCAGTAGTGATGACAGACATTTCTTTCAGTTTCATGATGTTCTACCATGTCGGTTGCCAAACATCAAATGCCGTCTCAGAATAAAAGAAGATGTGATGTGGAGACAAATGAATTTTCCCTTCCTATTTCAAGGAGAGCGATCTGTAGTAGCAAGATAGTTTGAAATTGTCTGGCAGCATTTATAAGAAGACATGCACAAAAGCATTATTACAGAAATGGTACCATATTTTTTATATGCATCCCTATGCAAGTACGTAAGTCACCACATTTGCCTGAGTGACATCTTCTGATGTCTTCTTTTGCTCCTCCTGATTTCCTTAGCTGGCTATGAGGTAGACATCAATGCAAACTGCTTGTATTTATAAGGCTTGCTGCATTTTTAAAGTCTGAAAAAGAATCTGATTCTTCCTTTCATAATCATGTACTCTCCAGGTAGATTCAGTCCGGGGATGGGATGAGCACTTTTTTTAAATATAAGACCATGCTAGACCTTTGAATGGGGTGCCGGGGGGGGGTCACATTCCAAAGCATACATTTCTTTTAATTTAATTCTGATTTAAATTAACTATAGTTTGTATTAATATCTTTCTTTGTCACATCTATAGTTCCGCTAGACAACTGGTGACCCATTGGGTCATTGTTTCAGAGATGTTTCCTTATTTAAACAGAGAAATAGAATCATCAAGGGCGGGCAAAAAACCCCAGTGGGATTGGGAGTAGCTTCTGACTTCCCATTGGCTTCTCCCAGGGCTTTTTTTCTGCCGGAACTCGGCAGTACTGCGTTCCGGCACCTTTTAAGAGTCCGCGTCACGTGGTCCGTCTCGACCAATCACGCGCTATCATTTACGGGTTTTTTTAGTGCGACGACGGGGGTGTGTTCCGGCACCTTTCTTCAGAGAAGAAAAGCCCTGGCTTCTCCACTGACTTTCCTTATGGGAAGCTGGCAGGGAACACTGGAGATGATGATGTCACGACCACAGCTGAATGCCACAACTTCCCCAAATTTTAGTCCCATGGAAGTCATGGGTCCCAGATTTTGGATGCATTCTATAAGTTAGCCCTTTTGAGGTACATCAATTCAAAAATTGTTGCCTATAATTCACTGTTTCACTGAACTGAAGGTCACAAACAGACATGAGAGTTTGAACAGTATATGGAAAGCAATTAATATAAGACTAGGGGCCACGCTGCTCTTTGAGCTACAGAACTTAGTTTCCTGAAACTGCATTTCTTTGCATGATGGTAATTGTTCTGTACTTTTGAAGGAGGGTGGTTTTGATGTTTTAAAATGCTTTTTATAAATTTTGTTTTTAACGTGTGTATTGTACTTGGTATAAATATGCATTCATTCAACCATTTAGGAATATACACATATTCATATACAAATATAAATATGCACCTGTGATTTTCCATTGATTTCAGCAGGGATAATCGTAATAAAATCAAGATTAATTAAAACAAAATTTGCAACATACAGCATAATTAGCATAAAAAAATACATTTTGGTAGTACATCAGGATCACTTAAACTGAAAACGCTTTTTATTGGTTTTCAAAATACCATTAAATGTGTTTTGAATTTACAACAATACCTTCGTATAACTTCAATTCTCAGACCTAAAAGGATGAACAAATTTGGATTCTTCCCTCATTTAACAGACACGTTATAGTAAATGAGATGTGGAGAAGGCTACATTATGCAGTATAAATAATATGCTTACAGTTTCACCCCGTTGTCCTGGATGCCCAGGCAAGCCATCTTTCCCAGGTGGTCCCTGCAGTAGAAAACAAAATAAATGAAATGTCACTTCAAAAAAAAAAAAGGATCATTTTTCGCTAGTCACCTTAGTGACACATCTGTGTTTCAAACTGGTTCTTCAAACTTACTGTCCTCTTACTGAGACAGTGGCTGTGCTTTGTTGATCTGAGCATGACCTTGGTTGATTTTCTGATAATGAGAAGTAAGAACTGGAAATCACGCTCCTGGATCTTCGAAGAGCAACAGCTAGAGAAAAATAAGTTTTCTTGCAGCTTGAACTGGAAGAGATCAAAATGCTGGAAGGTTTGGGGAATTTAGCTGATCTATAATCAGCAAGGGTCTTCTCGGATTCCAGGAATCACTTTCCTGGGGCATCTAATGCCAGTATTTTAGCTGCCAGCTGTAAACAGCTATATTGTATATTGTATTCCAATATACTGTGCATTTATTTTTACATGTAACACTAAAATTATAGAGATACCATAAATCTTTCTTCTTTCATTCTTGTACAAAGGAGATTAAACTCTGCTACGCTTTGATTTTTCATTAGGATAGAGGGACAGAACTGTGCTCTCTTACTTTCATACCATTGTGAATTTTCCCCTTCATTTTCTTTCTCCATTATGAATGTATGACTCCAAATTTCATAGCAATCTCTCCAAAAGGCAATGAAGAGTTTTAACACCCCCAACATCATTTGTTTTCACTTATCTCTAAGCTTGATGTAATCTGTTTTTCCTTCCTTGCACAAAAGTACATGTAATTTTCGCATAATGTGAAAATAAAGATGCCTATGTTTATATTTTGCAAGGAAACGTTGCTTTTGGAGATACGATTCGAAGAGTTGGCAAGAAATTTGTGTTAAAACACTTTTCATGCCAGTCATCTTGCCAAAACTTTCTCCTAAATTGTTATTCTCCCTCTGGGGAAGCAACTGTGTTGCTGAAATTGGAACTTTCATTCTGTAATGAAATGATAGCTCCACAGATCCCTAAAGTGAAACTGGGAAATTCTATTAATTATTCTCTCAATTCAATTAAAAAAAAAAGGAAGTAAAGCCTAGCTATCATTTAGCAAAATGTCATAGCCATGTCAGATAACTGATGTGGGGTATCATGAATTGACTGCAAAATGTTGGGTCATGTAATGTTGTACTTTCATTTCCGGTGAGTGGAGGGAGCACCTGTTTGATTTTAAATGTCGAATGCAAAATATCTTGGCAATTTTTGCCAACAATATACTATGAATTGATTTGTTGTTTGGAGATGCTGGAACATTTCAATACAATTTCAGCCTGGCTGTTCGCTTATTGTAGTGCAAACCTGATCTACAACTAGAACTCAAAAATGGTTTCTTCTTCCTTAAGAGGTGCATTACAGAAAAGCCAGCAACGCTTCCCTCTGATTCGGATGGCACTGATCAATTCCACCAAGCTAAATGGAAGCCTAAGCATTCTGCAAGCTTGTGCATTAGTTCGGTTAATGCTTTGGTTCCACTTATGAAAATAGCATTTTAAAGTCAATAATGCAGCCAGTATGAGTAGCACACTCATTTTTTTGAAGATAGCATGCCAATAACAGATCACATAGTTTTCCATCCCTTTCATCATTTTGGGTTGGGATTAATGTAATAGAGATGGAGAGTGACCTCTAGTGGTGTTTGGATTCCTCTGCGGAGAAAGCTACGCAGCACACATTGGTGTATAATGGGGAAGTTATCTGGGCATGCACATATTTGGAAGCAGCCTTTTAGGGAACAGCAAGAATCTGGGAAAAGGCACGGCTGCTATAGTAATTCAAAAAGCAGTGCTTTGTATGTATGTGTTGCAAAGCACCCATTCCGAAGGATTTGCAAAGACCTAATAGATAATTCCCAATAATCAAGCTTTTCAAATTGTCTTTCATAAAGACTTTACACAAAAGCACAGCATTTTCAAAGACTTGCAGTGGCGTTGTAGGAGGTTTGTGACATTAAAAAAAAAAAACAGCAAAGGACTTCAGCCACAGAACTAAAACTACCTCAAGATAACAACATACATTTTAACATAACATTCATTAAGTCAGTCATCCATTGTTTTTTTTTAATCTATTCAAAGACACATGTTCTCTGAGCAGATAGTAAAATAATTGCAGGCGGCCTACTTTTAATGTTTATCTGCATAGCTTTTGTGGATTCTTTTTCAGGCATTTTCTATTTTGTTATCAGTTTGCAGCAAGCACATTTTGTAAGCACATTGTTCTACAGAACCAGCTCTGCTTTAGGTACTTTGCTAAACAGAGAACTGTTCTGAGCTGATTTGGTGATGTTTAAATTCAGGTCCCCATTTGAGAGCATGGGTGGGCCTCGGGCTTGTTACTCTACTGTTTTTGCGACTTTTGCTGACATTAGAAAAATCAGCTCACATTTAGCTACTCATCCCGCTTTTCTGAGTTGAATCTGGGACAGAAGGAAGGACTGGATACATCAAAAACCATCATAAATATCAAGCAGCTCTGCTTTCAGAGGGAATGATTCTACTTACTAATCTTCAATACTTAAGTCAGACAAAATAAAGCTGGATTAAAGGGTTTGGATGAGTTCGCACAATGCAGAAGTCTCATGAAGAATCAATATTTAGAAAATCTGGTGCATCATACAGAATCCTACTTAGATTAATAAAGTGTTGCAAAAAAACAGCAGGGTAGGACAGTCTCCACATGGGGTTTTCACAAATGATGCCTCTGAAGAAATATCATTAGGAGAGCTTGAATATATCTAAAGTGCTTGAGTAGGTATTAAGGTAGTTTTCCTTCCAAAACCGATCTCTATCACTTGAAAACACTCACATACACAAGCTATGATAACAGTTCTTTTATCCAATTAGAAGGGAGTACAGAGAATTGGAAGGTCTAATTCTGTATCTGTTATCTTTGCAGTAGATTAGAATATTCTTACATGTAATATGTTGATAAAAACGCTTAATAATAACTATCTGTTTCAATGTTTCCCATCCTATGTTTATTTTAAGACAAATACTTACAGGAGGTCCCTTAGGTCCTGGAAATCCAACAGGTCCCTGGGGCCCTTGTGGTCCCTAAAATCAAAGAGACAAACCAAACCATTGGCAGCATATTAGTAGAAGCATCATCACAATTTAGCACAGAGGACAGTCCAAGTGTGTCAGGCAAAGCTTTGTGGTTCAGTAACAGAACAATTAAGGGACTGTTTGCCCACCTGTAGCACCACAACAGAGCAACAAATACCTTGCCCGAGGAGGACATCCCCTCCCCTAGTGTAAATATACAGACCACAATTCAAGACCATCTAGCAGAGTTTTAACATAGATGATTTGATTTTAGTGTAATGTCAGCTGCCCAGGTAAACATCAAACAAGGAAATTAATATGTGGTGAATAAATAAGACACCCCAACTTAACTTTGTGGGGCAAATTCATGCTTGCTTGGATAAAAAAATTCTGGCGGCCAAAATAAAGTTTATTCCCAGATAACCGAATACCGCTGCAGCCTTATGGTATTTTTTTCAGTTCTTCTCCTATTAATTACAGATGTTTGATAACGCATATTAAAGAGGAAATTGGAAATTAAATGGTCCAGGCCCAAAATGGCCATGCAGGAGGATGCTGGATCGATTATCCAAAGATGCAGAGATGCTGAAGTTCCTTGTTCCAAGATAGCCTGAATGGGGCTTTCCTTGAGCAAACTGAATAGATTGGTGTGGATTTGGCAGCTAGGTCAGGCTTGACTAACACTGCTGAGTTAAAAGCAGAGAAATGAGCTACAAGGAACATCGATTTCTTGTGACTGGCTGTCCTGGTTGTTTGAACCTTCCCTTGACAGAGTTTGTGATGACCCAGGGCACAGTACAAAGATCACACAAACAGCTGCCAGTTCAAACCACCCCATAATGGCTCCAAAGTTCCCCCAAACGCTCCCACGTTTCTGGCAAATCTTGAACAGAATGATAACAAAACTCCAGACAAACCTCAAGCAGCTTCCGGCTGCAATTAGTCCAGCCCAGCACTGTTTGTACCAAGGCTGCTCAGCAATAAATTTGGCAAATCAAGGAGTTCAAGGAACAAAAGATCCAGGTAATTAGTCCAAAATGCCCACAGAAATGCAAGGACTCTTGGCCAGTTCAAACGTCGGCACGCACACTTCAGAAACTCAGCGTTTGTTCCTGACAAACACCCCTCCCCACAGTGTCTCCTTAAGTCTCATTCCCTCAGTGTGCCTTGTGAAGATGGGTGGGGCACTCTCCTCCAGTATAGACTGCTCCATTTGCACTGATCATGCCTCTCCACTCTCCAAGCCCTTGGATCAGGAGTGGGTGGTCCTAGCTCCTCACCTGAACTTTGTCCCTCATGTTCCTCCTGCCTTTGTTCCTCCCTGCCTGCAGGCCTTACTACTTCAGAAAAACCTTGCCTGGGTTGATTCTGCCTTTCCCCAGTTTCCTCCAAGGCCAATGAGCCGCTAATCAAACTGTTGTAAATTGAGCGCTATCCGTAGTCCCTATCTGGAATGCAAGACTGGAGGCATGAAAAGAATTTGTCTTAACTAAATAAAGACAAACTGTTTAGTAAGACAGAAAAGGGTAAACAAAAGATGGCAATAACAACTCAAATCACAGGAATCAAGGGGACCGCATTGCTTCATCAAGCAGCTTTTAGGGATGCTTGATTTAAAGCTGTTGGAGCAAAACACTCCTTGAAAGCTTTGCACATTTCCATTTTGAGACTCGGATTCACGAGTGAGAGTTTCTCAGCAGAAAAGTTGAAATTAAAATAATTTTTGCCATGTTTTTGTTCTTTTAATCTTGTGGGCCGAGAGTTGCTGTTTAGGGGGATCCTTTCATTCACTAAGCACTAACCAGCCCTGATTATTGTTGATGTTGGCTGAAGAGAAAATAAGGTCCTGAAATAGCCAGGAAATGTTCAAAAGAAACAGAAGTGAATTACTTTTGGTTACCAGTTTTAAATATATTTATTTACTTTAAAAAATCTCTGCTACTTTTCAAAACAAGTTTTTACAGGGCAGATTACAGAACTTAAATGATACTATGTGATGACAAGAGGCTTCTTGTTCAGGCATTTCCAACTTACCTTTACCTGAGGGATGTCATTTTGGCAGGATTCTCTAACTATTAGAAATAGCTTCTTATAATCACATGCTGTTGTCCTCAGGAATAGCCTTACCTTCTGTTAGCCTCTTCTCTGACTTGCATTTATTTTCAAACTGCAAAGCCTTCTCCAGTGACTTTGGCTGCACAATATGTGTAAAAACCATAAGCTTCAGCTTCACTGTTAATAGTTTCAGTGAATAATCTGATTTTACTTTATCTATCAGTGGATGATTGATTTCTCTTGCAATTCAAGATGCTATCAAAAATTTACTCCAATCTCCAGAGGTTAAGGGCATTGTTTTGCGGCTTTTATTATTCACCAGGAACCTAGCAAACCTTTAATTTGGTAATTATAATTACTGCAAGTATGGCACACAAAAAATGCCTTTTTTCTTTAGAAAAAAAAATAATTGTGTAAAATCAGTTATTTACTATTGGTGAACTAGGAATATGGTCAACTTATCATCAATGAGGGATCTCTTGCAGGATATGATTGGCTCAGGGATTCCTTCTCAGAAAGATCTCGAGATATGAATGTGCTGCAGTATGCTTCAGAACCAGTCCAAGAGCAAATATCTTACCTGTTATATATTAAGGCAGCCAATGAGCGAAGCCCGCCAGGGAATTGCTCATTGGCTAACCCGCATGGCGGGAAAATCGAAGGCACATCAGTGGCTGAAGCGTTGGACAGCACCGGCTATATAAACTGGCGCTGGCTGCGCTTTTGCCGCTTGTGTTTTGAATCTCGAATAAAGCTTGCTGCTACTGCTAACTTGAGTCCGGCTCCTCGTTACCACCCAACTTAACACTGGCGACGAAGGTGGGATCTTAGGAGAAGACAAAGGGCAACCACGAGGCACAGCCATTTTGGAAAGCAGCCAAGCAATCAAGGGAACGAGATCCACCGCAATCCAGAGCAACCCTAGGGCATCTGAACAAAAGAATGGCACACAAACCAGCCACCATTGCCTACAACCCGGCAAAAGAGAAGTGGTCATCGTACGTGGGCCGATTCGAGATGTACCTCGAGGCAAACGGCCTGCAGGGGTCAGCGGATGGGAAGAAAAGGGCTCTTTTCTTGACTTACTGCGACTCCAAGCTCTACGAACTGGCTGAAGCCCTGGTGGAAGGTGACCTAGCCATGGTCACATGGGCCGACCTGCGAGTGGTCCTCACCGCACACTTTGACCCAGCCCCCTCGTTCATGGCACACCGACATGATTTCTATATGCGGACGCAGAAGGAAAACGAGTCGATCAACGATTACCTTGCTGCCCTCTGCCGAATAGCCAAGGGGTGCGAATTCATAAACACTGAAGAGATGATTCGGGACTGGATCATTATCGGAATGAAGGACGCAACGCTCCAAAAGCGGTTAATAGCAAAGGGGAACGTCCCATTCAAGGTGGAGGAAGCCAGGGCCGCCGAAGCCATCAATAGCTCGGCCGCCCGAATCAAGGGAGAAGCAAGGGTACATGCGACCAGCGGTAACCCGAGTCCATCCAGCTCATCCAAAGCGGAATCCAGCGACGAGGGGGAGCGAGAAGTCCACAAAACATCTAGTGGGAAAGGTCAGCCCGGGAAATCATCCCAGTCATGCAAGGGCTGTGGCGGAAAGCACCAGAGATCAGCCTGCCACTTCAAAGAAGCCACATGCCATCGATGTAGCCGCCGGGGACACATCGCCGAAGTCTGCATGGCAGAGCGGCCGTCCGGAAGTGAAGCATGGAAGCAAAGCCCATCCCCGAAGCAAGAGAAGCCCTGGAGGAAGACCAAGACCTTCAAACCTAAGAGAAGGGACGACCGAGAGGAAGACATCCATTATACCGCTGTGGGTTTCGCCCAAACCCGCGTGGGAGCCGCAGACACATATGAGGGCAGCCAATTCACCACGTGGGTGACCATCAAGGGGACCCCCTGCAAAATGGAGGTCGACTTGGGCGCGTTCCTCTCAATCATATCCTGGGCAACCCTCCAAAGACTCGCGCCAGGGGTGAAGAAGAACAAACTCAAGGCCCAAAGAATCACCATAAAGGATTATCAGGGGCACACCATCCCGGTCGCGGGGAGAACCAGGCTACAGGTGACCTACGGAACATTCGCGGGAAGCTTCCGATAACGGTCATCAACCGAGACCTCCCGAGACTCTTAGGAAGGGAATGATTCACTCCACTTGGCATCACCATCGCAGGGATCCGGGCAGTCTGAGGAGCCACCCAGGGGCACCAGAAGAACGACGACGCGGACATCACCAACCTCACCCGGAAGTTCCAGGAGGTGTTCAGTGACAAACTGGGCAAGTACAAGGGGACCCCAATCTCATTTAATCTAGACCCCAAGATAGCCCCATCCGACTCAAGGCGCGGAGGGTGCCATTTGCCCTCAAACCACAAATTGAGGAACAACTAGATAAGTTGGTGGCCCAGGGAATACTAGAGCCCGTGGACTTCGCGCCGTGGGAAACCCCCATCGTCACGCCCATCAAGGCGGACGGATCTCTGAGGATATGCGTGGATTATAAGTGCATCCTGAACCACGCATTACAACAAAGCGCATACCCCGTGCCCGTAGTGCAGCACCTCCTGCATTCACTAGGGAAAGGAAAGATCTTCGCAAAACTCGACTTGGCGTAGGCGTACCAGCAGTTGCCAGTTGACGAAGCGACCGCGCAGGCGCAGACGATAGTTACCCACAAGGGGGCGTTCAAGTGCCGGTGCTTGCAATTCGGCGTCAGCATCGCTCCCGGGCTTTTTCAAAGCATTATGGAACGGCTGTTGCAGGGCATCCCCGGAGTTGTCCCATACTTCGACAATGTGATCGTCTCAGCGGGTAATAGGCTAGAGCTATGCGAGAGGCTAGAAGCCATCCTGGGAAGATTCCAGGGGGTCGGCCTGAGGCTATGAAGGGACAAGTGCCACATCGGAGTGCCCGGAGTGGACTTCCTAGGGTTCCACATAGATGCAGAGGGGATCCACCCGACCCCCAGCAAGTTAAGGGCTATCCGGAAAGCACCCACCCCCACTAACAAAAAGGAGCTGCAGGCCTTTTTAGGGCTCCTTAACTTCTACCATATATTTCTACTGCAGAAGGCGACCACTGCAGAGCCCCTGCATAGACTGCTGGACAAGGGGCCGAATGGAAGTGGGGCGAGCCTGAGTGGACAGCATTCAGAGGAATAAAGTCGGCCGTCACTTCCAAATCAGTACTCATGCAATATAGCACAAGTCTTCCTCTGACGCTCATGTGCAACGCATCTCCCTACGGCATCGGCCTGGTCCTCAGCCACAAGCTACCCGACGGCAGGGAGGCCCCGATAGCATTTTATTCCAAAATGCTATCGAAGACAGAGAGAAATTACAGCCAAATTGACAAGGAAGCGCTGGCTGCCGTTGCGGGGGTCAAGCGCTTCCACAAATACCTCTACGGCCGAAAGTTTGAGCTTGTCACCGACCACAAGCCCCTGTTAGGAATCCTCGCTGGCGACCGGCAAACACCAGCCATACTGTCACCGAGGATGCTAAGGTGGATGGTGTTCCTCGCCGCCTACGATTATACCCTTATCCACCGCCCCGGGAAGGACATCGGGCATGCCGACACCCTCAGCCGATGCCCATTGCCCGAACTGGTCAAAGATCCAGCACCGGAGGCCACCGTCCTACTAATTGACGCTGTGTGGAACCCCCTGATGACATCTAAGGACATCGCAAAAGAAATGGCCAAGGACAGACTTTTGGCACGAACTTTGACTTGGGTTTGGAAGGGCTGGCTAACAGAATGCGCAGACGCGGAAGTGATGCCGCTCGCAACAAAATGGTCCGAGCTGTCAGCGACAAGGGGTTGTCTACTATGGGGCAACAGGGTGGTAATACCGACTAGTTTGAGGGAGGGGGTAATAGCGAGACTGCACGAGGGACACCCGGGCATTGTTCGCATGAAGGCGTTAGCCAGGAGCTATGTGTGGTGGCCTGGGATGGACAAGGAGATAAAACGCTGGGTAGCCAGGTGCAGAGCCTGCCAAGAGATGAGACCGGAACCCCCAGCAGCGGCCCCCCTGAAGTGGGAACAACCCGCCAACCCGTGGAGCAGACTCCACATGGATTTCGCGGGCCCCTTCCAAGGGCAAACGTTCCTGATAGTGGTAGACGCCCACTCCAAATGGTTAGAGTTGGCAGTCATGCACTCCACAACAACAGAGGCCACCACCAAGGCTTTAGACAGGTTATTCGCCACCCACAGACTACCGGATGTCATAGTCTCAGATAATGGACCCCAATTTACGTCCACGCAGTTCGAGGGATTCCTGGCAGAAAGGGGAATAAGGCATGCCTTATCGGCGCCCGCACACCCCCAGACGAACGGACAGGCCGAAAGGATGGTAAGATTTACAAAAGAAACCCTCAAGAAAATGGGCCCGGGAGACTGGCAGAGTAGAGTCACAACGCTGCTGTTAGCCCAGCACATGGCCCCACACGCACTGACCGGCAGGAGCCCAGCAGAACTGCTCATGTGCCGCAGGCTAAGGAAAACCCTAGACAGGCTGCATCCAGACTACTGCAGTAATTACCCCATGGTATACGGGGGGAGGCCCGGAGGTTCAACGTAGGCGACCCAGTATTTGCTAAGAATTTCACAGGGGAGCCCATTTGGATTCCCGCCATAGTAAGAAGAACCGTCGGACCACGATCATATAGGGTCGAGACCAGCATGGGGCAGCTCTGGGGCCGGCACATTGACCAACTCCGGAGGAGGGAGGAACAACACGAGCCACGACAGGACAAC
The DNA here is from genome assembly GCA_025802295.1 of Psammodynastes pulverulentus. NCBI lineage: Eukaryota > Metazoa > Chordata > Lepidosauria > Squamata > Psammodynastidae > Psammodynastes > Psammodynastes pulverulentus. The sequence goes on along the minus strand of JAOYMU010000263.1, from coordinate 4,703,890 downwards.
GGAGACTCCACCCAAAGCCAGAGGGCGGACCCACAACACACACAATCACAATCATACACACACACACTCAGCCACACACAGGTACCCTATCCCCACAGAGTATCAGGGCCGGAAAGCGGGGGCGGGAACTTAGCTGTAGGCGGAGAGTATGGTCCACAACTAGCAAGGCCCTCGGGCTCAACGGCCTCAACCAGGGCCCAGGGAACCTTCCAGGAGGTTCATTGGGGGGAGTCCAGAGCAACAGAGGGCCCGTCCGATCAGCTCAGCGTCGCAGGAACAACTGAACCGCGCAGGTCAGGTAGAACCTGTCATAGCCCCGCCTACCTAGGAGATAACATACGAGATTGAGTGGGTGCCAGCCAATAGGGGAGGGGTGTTAAATATTAAGACAGCCAATGAGTGAGGCCCGTCAGGACATTGCTCATTGGCTAACTCGTGCGGCGGGAAAATCGAAGCCGCGTCAACGGCTGAAGCGTTGGACAGCACCGGCTATATAAACCGGCGCTGGCCGCGCTTTGTGGCTAGTGCGTTCAGAACTTGAATAAAGCTTGTTGCTACCATTAATTCGAGTCCGGCTTCTCCTTACCACCCAACTTAACAATATGTGTTCTGGGATCTGCCATATATTATTGTAAATATATAGTACACACTCACACACACACGTATGTATGTGTATGTATGTATGTGTGTGTGTGTATGCGTGTGTGCATGTGTACATGTGCGCATGCATACACCCTCCCACTCACCCACCCATCCATCCATTTGGAAGTCAGGTGGGATGTAAATTTTAATAACAACATCCACTAGTTTTACTTTGGCATTCAAATACTGTGTATTCTTCCTCAGCATCTCTTTCTTTCCCTCCCTCCCCCTGTGTATGTGTTGATATCTTGCCCTAAATATCCTGATATATACGTGCTTTGTCCCCAAGCTTTTGACATTGATCTGACATGAAAATCGGAAGTGCAATTTTGAGTGCACTTGGCAGAAGGCACTTTGTATTTTTGCTAGGAACCCTGCATTATTAAGAACTCTGACTGAAGATGTACATGACCCCCTTCAGACGTACCCTCTAAAGAGGGGAAGGTAGGAGGTTAGTGTTGATTAGAATGGCCCACTTTATTCCTTTATATTATTCACTGATATCTGGCTAGATGCTGTTTATATTGTACCCTACAGTTTTCTGATAACAAAATAATTTTTGCAGCATAAAGAGTATGTTTGTGAGTATGCACATATGCATACAACATTAGAAAAAAGAAACCTTGCAGAGGAAGTTCAGAATATGGCAATATGGGGCCTACTATGTATTCAAATAGTCCACTTTTCCCTAAATAGAATTCTACTTCAACATATACTACATCGTAGAATAATAATATTCCAATACCCAATAATGTACGAAGGAACTACTGTATACAAGAATGATGTCTTATGTTTATCATTAAAAAAAAAATGACAAGGAGCCCAAGAAACTGGCTGAAAATCAGAGAGGTGTCATGTTGATCATCTGGGTAGAACTGAGCAGAGAATGTGATTAGTGAGCAGCACATCACATATAATTTCAAAATGGATTGAGGTGATTGGTAGGATACCTGTGTCTACATCATTATAGAGAAGATGCCAGGGACTGCAGCTGAAATTCAACCATGTGTTGGGTTGACTTAAGCTAAGGTGAATTCGCTTGAGAGAGAAATTGGTAATTCCCTTGCTACTCAAACTACAAGTTTATCCTCAATACCGTTGACTCATAGCACATATTGAGCTATGCATAGGGCAACATTCCCCTATTTTTGTGCATTAACCTTTTAGCTGACACATTTTCATCCTTTTGGTATGTATTCCTTGCGATTTATTGACTCTCTATCATCTCTATTTTATTTTCAGAGAAAATAAAATCTAAAAACATTTAGCAAGAAGGCCTATGCTTCAGCTTCACCTCAAGTGTTCATTTGTCTCTTTCCAGGGGTAAATGTTATAGAATTGATT
>JAOYMU010000263.1:4664127-4674239 GCA_025802295.1 Psammodynastes pulverulentus | reverse complement strand
GGGGAGGGTGGGTTGGGGGGGGAGAAAATTGGAAAATATGTTTGTAAAACTGTTTCAATTTAAAAAAAAATCTCAAAAATCAGGAATCCTGGGAAATGACGTTCCCAGCAATAATGATGCTAGAATTATTGGCCATTAATTAATTAATTAATTAAAAGAATGGAACTTTCCTTATACACCACACCATAGTAGTCAGGAACTTTAGCGTTATCCCTTCAAATTATTCTAATTGACCTACATAAGTAGCTTATAGAAGACTATTGATCTACATGGAAAAGTCTAAATTCTAACCTTGGAGACTGCTCTATTTACTATTATTTGATTTTCCATTGCCATACTGAGAAATAGTCCTATACATAAGCATTTAGCTTCTAAAAAAAATGAAAACACCTAACAAATTGGCATATATATAAAACTATTAAAACTACAAATTCTTCAACAGATTGTGTTCAACTGTTAAACTTTCTCTTATTCATAAACAATTAGCACATTTTCCATAGGAGATGACCAGGCTGAGCCCGACAGATGGGGGAGGGGTCAAACACGTCATCAGTGTTGAGTCCCTTTGCGCTTACAAGAGATCTAAGTCCAGCTTCCTTGAATTCCATTGATTCTTATCTACTGTTCATTTGCTGTTAATAGTTCAGATTCTTATAGAGAACTTAAGCTTGCAATAAATCTTTATATTCATTTGAACCGCCTAGATTTCTTGATTTCTCATGCTTGACATTTCCTGTCCTATTTTGAAAGAAGTACAAGAAAATTTTTGCTGAAACCATTGGGCCATCTGAAGACATTTTGGGAGGGCATTCTGCCATTACAGCAATTTCTCAGCCACTGTATAATAATTTCACATCTAAATGTAACAGACATGATTTTCACTTAAATTTTCCCATTTAGCTGGATTATTTATTTATTTTTTGCAATAGACAATTAACAGATTACCTTTTCACCTTTGCCACCCTTTAGTCCTCGGACGCCATCAGCACCCTACGGGAAAATACAGATGACAATGGCCAAGGGACCAGATTAGCAAAAAATAATGCCAGGTTGATTGTTTATCAAATAAAAACATAATTTTAGCCATACCTTTACACCACGGGGACCAGGATAACCAACTGGTCCTTGAGGACCTGCAGGTCCCTAGAAGACATTGAATTTTACTTAGATTATGCTTTGTGAAGTTTAAACAGTATACACATACTACGACAACATGCACGATGATACCCATTCACTTTTCAAAAGTATCAGCAGTTGCTGTTTTGAACATGCTTTCTTAATAACATCTACACGGTTCAATCATAAATATCCAGAAATGTGTTAATTTAAAGCAATTGCAATCGACTTACAATCATTCACTTAGTGACTGTTTGAAGTCACAAGGTCACTGAAAAACAATGGCATGACTGGTTTTCACATATTGGACCACTGCAGCATCCCCATGGTGATGTGATCAAAATTCGGGTGCTGGAAAAGTGGCATGTGTTTATTACAGCTGCACTGTCATGTGATCACAAATGGTAACGTTCCCAGCCAGCTTCCAACAACCAAATTAACGAAGAAGCCAGCTTTGCTTCAGCTATTGCATGCTTCACCGAAAAACTGCAGTGATTCACTTCGCGACTGTGGCAAAAAAATATATATCATAAATGGGGCACAACTCACTTAACAATTGTCTTACTTAGCAACAGAAATTTTGGGATCCATTGTGGTCATAAATTAAGAACTGCCTGTATATTGCATCAGCCAAGAAGCCCAAATTGTGAATGGGTACATAACGGCAGTCAACTGAAGAATTATTTAGTAAAATTTGTACTAAGAAAGGCTTTTCAAGTGTACTGGGAAATAAATATGGAATTTTAAACCAAGGCTACAGTGAACTGTGCCATGCAAATCCATCTAAATTGAACGATAAATTATATAGCTATTTGGGACAATTTTGTACCTTAATATATCCATTTTTTAAAAATCACAATAAATAAATCTTTATTTATACTAATTTATGAGCATTAGGAAATGTGATGATAGTATTGGGCATGCTATCCTTAGTTCCTATATTTTTTAACAGACATATGGTCTGACTCTCCTTTTTTTATTTATGCTAGGATACATTTCCAGAATTAGGACTATCATTTACAGTGTTGGAAGCATTACCGGTAATTCCTCAAGACAAAATTAAAAGTAACTCATTGGCTGAAATGTTTTTCTTCTTCTTCTTTTAAGTTACTCAGGTTTGGATAGAGGTCAGAAACGAAGTCAATGGAGGAAGAAATAATTATGCTATCACCCATACACAGATATCTAAATATGGTAGTTCTAACCTGGACCAAGAACCCACATACTTCCTTTTACATACATAAGAGGGTCAATTGACCATTACATAAACAGCATGTTATATGAGCAAAGAAAAATAAAATAAAAGCAATTGCTTAATATTTTCCTATGTTAATCTAGCAGATGTTGGAAACATTGTCTCTAATAAGGGGAGAGAAAACATTGGTGTGTGTGTGTGTGTGTGTGTGTGTGTGTGTGTGTGTGTGTGTGTGTGTTACAGAAGGCCCCTTAGAATTTTGGATAGTCAATGTTGGGTAACATTGGATAAAAAGGAAGAATTATGAAATTAAAGGAACCATCTGTACTCTGCTGAACCATTACAGTAATGATATTGTGCTGCATTATCTCCAGTTAGATGACGGATGTTCCTCGCCATGGTTTTAATGTAGTAATCTGTAAAATCATCTTTCAAACCTGTTGGTGCATGCTCTTGTGAATACAGTGGTACCTTGGTATTCAGCTGCTTTGAAACTCATCAAATTTGGTGCTCAATGCATTTTGATGTGAAAATTTTATCTCAGTACTCATCATTTATTTAGTTCTCAATGCACAAGCTAGAACTTGTCAGTGTCGGTTGCCTTATGACTCACTACATTATTCCTTAGGGGAAAGATCTGTTTGATACTCATCATTTTTGGCAATCATGTAGTTCAATACATATCCAGGCTTCTATCTATCATACCCAGCTCAGCGAGCGCGTTAACTTACGTTAAAACCAGTACGCTGGATTTTAACTATCTGTGAATGTGTCATGTACTTTGACAATATAACCTGGCTAACATAAAGTTGTTGAGTAGTAATTTAAAGTTCACTTTCTTTGAAGTAATCAAAGTTTGCTTCATTGAAAATAATTTAAAGTGGGAAAACAAGTGGGATGCTCGGTGAGAACAGAGTGAAAAATCATTCTTATTTTTTGATTTATTATTTTATTTAATTTATTTGCTGCCCATTTCATATAAAAAATGACTCTGGGCAGATGTATTGCCTAATTTATTGAGAATGTATAGAGTTATTTCCTTATTTATTGAGTTTACTGATGGAAGCATTGGGAAAACTCAGTTATTGCGGAGAACAGTAAATAGCATGAAATTATCATCATCATCATCAACAACAACAATGGCCAATAACCAAAACAGTACAGAAAATATTATCTTTTTCCCACAACTTTTATGCTGAACATTCTCCTTTTATCTTTAAATAGAGAATATCCAGTTGATGAATTTATTTATCGCTTTTGTCTTTTTGTTTATAAAAGTGTAAAGTATAAACATACCGTGTCACCTTTCTCTCCAGACTGCCCTTCTTTGCCTGGGTGGCCCTATTAAAATATATTTAGGGAGGAGAAACAGTTAGTGTGCAAATACCATACAAATAGATTCATTCCTATTCTCAAACAATATTTTATTTCTTTAGTATGTTCATTATTTTAAAAACACATTACCAATTTGAACTATCTACCTTCTCCTCCTACAGAAACTTGGCATCTATAATCTGATTAGGGACAGACAAATTCTACTGAATTTCTACTAATGATTATTTTCAGGATCTTCTAAGGATTCAGTCTAAAACTGACATAGGTTTAGAGTGAACGGTGTGAAGCAATGAAGTCACTGAGGTCTTTGGACAATCTGGTAGCTAATGACTATTGTATTTATCACCTGTTGCTTCTTCTGAGTACATCCCTAGACTTTGGTCCCAAAATCTCACTTTAATGACATCACTCAATAAAAATCAGATGAATTTATTTGATTCATCAGGTCAAAACCCAACATATTGGAAGTATTTTGCTTCCCTAGAATGACTAACCAGAGCTGTCCTCTTGGCATTCTCTTTCATAGACATTATGAATGGAAAATTCCATTTTATTGTCTGAGCAAAATAATCTTTAATAACCTCCAACTGAGTCTATGTACCAGGGTTTTGATGGGGGAACACAGCTGTATGATTGAAGTCCTATTCCCTCTACAACAAGGATTGTGTGTACACAATATAAGGAACAGGGCTTCAATCATATATCTTCATTTTTCCCCTGCTTCACAACTTCTTTTAAACTTATCTAGGCCATTTCTACAGCTTGCAATAATGAATTCTATATGTAAGTTACTTAAAATGAATGATCACTTAATTTAAACTACCCTGAAGCTAGGAAAGTGAATATGGAATTTGAGGTGAAGACAAAATTATCTTTTAAAATAGGAACTCTATGGTACCATATATAAGGGAACATAAGGTTATCTAGAAACAAGTTTTTTAGTTGTCTTTCCTGTCAAATGTTTAGTCTGAAACCAGATAATATGGCAAAAATTATTTTCTATTCCCACTCTTCTTTTAATATATAGGAAAGTGGGAAATACAGAATGAAATACACCTTGTAGCAAACATTTTTCACCCTTTTATTTGTTTGATTGTTACATATGGGCTGGGGAGGCTGCTATAGGGCTTCCTCTAAAAATAAATTATTAGTTGTCACTAGGAAAAAAGAACATTAAATGGGGGTGGAAGGAAGCAGATTTTGGTGAATATCACATTTTCCATAATATATACAAACAAATTAGAGCCACAAAATAATTCAAAATAATAACTGGCATAATCCAGCTCTTTACAGATACCAGCATACCATGAGGCTGTTCTTGCTACATTAATAACACTAGCATCTAGAGATTGTCTTCAAAAGTATAAATTAGTATCGACAATATATCAAACCAATAAAGATGCTCTTTTATTTTAGAGCCAAATATTTCTAAAGGTAATGGAAAAGCAAGTAAAGCACTGGAAGTATTTCTCCATTTGATGTGTTTTCTCTGGAAGATAGGAATTGATTATTTTTATCTGTCACCAAACATTACACTAAACTACACCATCAAAGTTATAGTACAATAAGATGAAAGAAAACAGTAATAGAAATATTTTACTGCCAGTGCAAATCAATAGCCTGAAGACTTTCCCCTGGGTTAAATCCACATGCACGTTAAGAGTATAATAAATCTTCAGCTTTGTTGTCCATCTCCAAAATGTAAGAATAAATATTAGATTCAGTGTGTGATTTAGGTTGTAATCTTGCATAGTTACTTAGAAACAAGATTAAATTAGATTTACTTTTGAGTAAAAATGTACTACTGTACTAGGGTTCCATCATCCTACTCATTCCATTTTGCTCTGTTCTTTTAATATCCACTTTAGGGCAAATATTTCATTTCTGTTTGCCCTTAAAAATCCAACTTGTAACTCAACTCTGTTCTGATCTCTTTCTGTTTATAAGTGCAATAATAAAAGGATTGTTATAGTGGCAATATATATTTGTCACTCCTATTGTCAGTTACCTAGAAGTAAATCTCACTGAATTCAGTGGGATTTATTTCCAAGAGATCATAGTATGATTGTACTGTACCTGTTATTATCTTCAGAGAGATCTACAAAGTCTAGTTGACAGGCTGAGAATCAATAAAAAGAATTTTCAACACATTGAGACTAAAATAACCTGGGGAAACTAATGACAGCAGAACTGGCACAAATTCTATATTATGTTGAAGCAAAAACATATATTAAATCAGGGGTGATTTAACACAGATGTGCTACTCTTCAGATGTGTTAAACTCCTATCAAGCCATCAGCACATATATTGTAACCGATATGAGTTGTAGGCTAGCATGTCTGCAGGGCATCAGCCCAGGCAAATCTGCACAAAATAATGATGGCATATATTTAAGCACAGATCCTAAACTTTTGTTCCTCTTCTCTTCCTTTGTAATTATGAGAGAGATGGGGGGCAGGATAACCTTTTCTGCTTGTATACCATACTCTCAGGCACTGTAATCTCTTTAAATTATTGCAGAAATGAAGATATTCTCAAATAAATATAGTAGTTACCAACTGTAACAAATTGGTTTTATCTGTGTATTTACCTCCTTTTGCAAGATGCCCAATCAAGCAATGTAAAAATGAAGATGGCAGTTAATATAGCTGAGTAGTCATATGTGAAGCCAAACAGAGATTCAATAATCTATTGTAGCTATTGTAGAGGTTTGTGTGTATATTGTTTACTTCTCTTTTGTTAAGTTCTCATCATAGAATAAGTGCATAATCAGAGGAGCTGATAGTACAAAGTTTGTCAAGAGTGTTCCTGATAATATATCTATTATTATTATTTCTTAATTGTTGGATCATAGTCTAAACCATAATGGATTAACTTGTAACTGCCATGCAGTGAACCTGACCACTAGATTAATTGGTCCAATACAGACAGCTTTTTCTGGCATTGGCTATACTTCATATATGCAAATCATAAGATTCACTATTAAACTTTGGAATTTTGAGTATCTGACTTCACAAATTATGCATTATTCCCATTTGCCTATGGTGAGATGTAAAGAGAATACTGAAAATAAGGTTATCCACTGTACAGGACAATTGCTATTATTTGCATCATTACATCATTATCTGAATGAAAATAATAATGCATGTCTATGGAGATTCTCAATCATCCAAGTCATGGTTGCCCCAAAGGTGCTTTTTCAAAAGGCAACTGGACTTTGATTTTCCTTGAAGACATTTTGCTTCTCATCCAAGAAGCTTCTTCAGACAACATATTCTGAAGTATATGTCATTTGTGCTGTGTGATTGCCCAACTAACACAAATTACAAAATCTACATCACAGTACAATGACATTATGATGTGTGGGATATTATCATGGCTTTTATTGGATCCCTGGATCTAAATAATAATAATTATTATTATCCATCATGTAACTTCAACGCAAATCCAAACTTTGGTTTGGTAAACACATTTCTATCTATATGATAACAATTTTGTTTTTAATAAAGATGCTCTAGCTCATAAAAGCAGAATAATTTTGTTGTTTCATTTTGAAATTATTTTTTTTACCATTGGAATGAAAAGTACAATGATTAAAACTGAAAAACTATGAGTTCAACCTTACTTCAAAAACAATGAAACATTTTTACTGACAGAGCAGTTTATTTAATTTAAAAAATAATTTTCTCCTAAAACTTCTATCATGTTAATTTCAGTATTTTATATCTGTCCTACATAGGTCAGGCAACAAAATGCATTTTTTTTTTTTAAATTCAGTGCCAGTGCAATTTCTCATCTGCCATTTCAATGACCTTTTTAAAAAAAATAAAGACTTAGATGAAAAATGTGGATCAGGTTGAAATAATGAAACTGGATAAGCTTTATATGTTCTGCTTCAAGCTATTGGTGTGCAACTTCCTTGTTGAAATTCATGAGCATAGCACTGCAAAATGATTTTTTTTAACCCAAAATATAAAATGGACTAAATTACATATCACTTACAGGGGGGCCATCAGTACCAGGAAGTCCTGCCAGACCAGGTTTGCCCTGAGGTCCCTGGAGACAGAAATGAAAAAAAAAGATTTTTGAAAATCCAAAGATAAGGTGGACTGGCACGCTGCCAATGTTTGCAAGTCAATAATTATCCTTGAATCAAAATCAAAACTCTATCAGGAAGAAGAAATTTAGAAGCAGTTCAATGTTGAAGGCTAGTTAAAGCATTTTGAAGTTCGCATCCAGTTGAAAGATTGGGAATATGTCGTTTGGATGGGATGGTCTGAACTTAATATTGTGGCATGATTTGTTTCAAAATCACTTTCACATTTCTTTTATCAATTACATATGTAAGCTCCATTTTTTTTATCCGAGTATATTGAATAAATATTGGGAATGGGGCAAATTTTAATACTTGTGAGTAGGAGTGAATGGCGAGACTCTCAAAATAAATTGGCATGAATATCTGTAAACAATATTCAGCTTTTCCATTTTTAGATGAATAAAATGAATATTTTTTTCATTTATCAACATTCAGATGTCCCCAAGCTATTATTCAGGTTTTGTTAACATTCATAGGTGAGTACTGTCATTTTCTAAAAAATATCACAAGTATAAACACAATTGTGAAATGGTGGGATATAAGAGACAATCTCAAGAAAGAAAGAAACCTGATATGGAGACATAGCTTCAATAAGACTAAAAAGAAATGTTTTTTAATTGATGTGATTGCAGGAAAAGATGCAGCTACTTTAAAAGTTTGCAAACTGATACTATATTTGAATCCCTATGCACTCTGATGAAACTTTTTTTGAATCAAATCTTTTTTAATCAGATCTATTGTTATGTGATGGGAACAAGAAGCTTTGGCCTAACTTGAAACTGACGTTGTTGTTGTGTCAGTAAAATTACCATTTTGTTAGCATTTATACTCTGTTACGAAGTTGCACAGCTGTGAGAGCTGGAGCTTGCAAAGTGGAAATGAAGAGCCTGGGGCCAAAAATGACCATACTGTAAATACAGACCAGGTGCACAAGGCAAGCTGAAGGAAGGGAGGAAGAAAGGAGATTGCAAGTAGTCGATTACAAAAGGGTAGGAGAAAGAAGCTCAGGGCTTAAACTCTAGGACACACATATAGAGAGAACTAGTTTCTCAGCCTTTGTCGAAGTTCTGCTTCATCAGAACAAAGGTTGCTTGTATTTGCAATTGATCTACTCAAGCCGCAGAGTCCCCTAACGTCAATTGGAGTCAGACAGTGCCAGGGCAACTTTTGATAATAGTTACAAAGGAATGGTGAATTGATACTGCAGTAGATATCGTATGTGTTTGATAGAATGGTCTTCACATGTGTTGCTATCAAAATCTAACACAATCTTTTCAATTTAATAAGGCTTTTGTTTTTGGGGGGGTTTTCTTTGCTTTCAGGTAAAGGTCGCTAGCAGAAGATAAACCAATCAATGGTTACTAACCAAGCAGGATATATTTTATTTTCATTATCTTCATTATCATGTCTTTCAGTATATAATGGTGTGGGACTGACCTTGGGAGAGATGGGGGGGGGAGGGTTGATGCTGCGTTTAATCAAGTAAGAGAGGGCACAGCCTGAAGCTGCATGATGGACAGAGAAAGAAACTCCGAAAGAAACTCCTCCTAACTTCTCAGGCTATAAAAGAAACAGGTGAAAGATATGAACTATCAGACTTGCAAGATTCTATTAATGCAGACTTAGGATAAAGTAGAATTAGCTCATCTCATTGTGTTTCCTGTCTGGTCTACCTGTAAAAGCTGACACACTATCATGATCACTACTGTGCTTGTGTTCAGCTTATGGGTTTCCAAGATCTTTTGGCTACCGTGAAGTTCATTAATTCAGCAGGGTACTTTTTTTGTCCTCGTGCTTGTGAGAAAATGCATCTTGTAAACATGTTACTTTTTAGAAATGAAATGAATTTAAATGAAAGAATTTAAACATGAATTCAGAGATTAACAGAATATACCTAGTGTTGATCACAGTATGGATCAAAGATATGAATTCATTGTCATAACTGGCTTGGAATCAGAAGGTCTTATTGATGTAATATGGTCCCTTTTATTGCAGCTTCATTTCATTTCTGTCCTAGAGAAGATATCTCATATATGGAGGCTTTTTCTGAGATATGGACATCTGATTTCTAGAGTTCTATTTCAACAAAAAAATCTCCAAAGATAAAGGAGACTTCCTACAGCGCTTAGTGCTCTACCTGTAACAGGGGTGGTTTCCTCTCCAGGTTGCCACCGGTTTGGACATTTTGGTAATGTGCGTGCGGGCACAAGTGCGTGCGGGCACGTTTCCCCTCTTCGTGTGCACACGCTCTCCACCCTTCTGTGCATGCGCGCGCTGATCAGCTGGGAGGATATTTTTGATTCTCTCAGCTGATCGGCAGCCATTTTTTAGCTACCAGTTCGACTGAACCGGTAGCTAAAAACCATTCGC
>JAOYMU010000263.1:4637052-4649664 GCA_025802295.1 Psammodynastes pulverulentus | reverse complement strand
GGCAAATTGCTGGGAGGCAGAAGCCCAGGTAAGATATTTTTCTTGTCTTTCTCCCCCAAAACTAAGGTGCATTTTATACTACGGTCCGTCTTATAGTCCAAAAAATACGGTACATCATGAAGTGCCTTTGTTTCTGGTATACTGCAAAGAACAAATGGCATCATACAATAGCCATACTCCACCTAAGGGTTTTCACTAAAGGTAAACTGGTTTCCTCTATCTGTTAACACCTGCTAGCCACTGGTAGCATTCAGCCTGTTTGCACTACTTCAGGAGAACCGGTTGTTAAGTTTCTGAGCAGTTTGGTGAACCATTAGGACAGAGAACCGGTTGTTAAATTATTTGAATCCCACCACTGCTGCTAGACGTGAAGGTGCACCACTGTATGCAAAAATGGAGCAACTGTGTTACTAGAGTTACAGAACTTCTATTTCATACATAATTCCTTACTCTGCTCTGCAAAGTCAGTCACATTCAATCATGTAATGGTACAAAAGGAGACATCTGGTTCCTAACAAGAAATCTGGACATTACAACAGCCTCTAGATAATGAAAGTCCATAATTACCAACCTTAGAACCTGTCTCTCCTGGTATTCCTCTTGCTCCATCTGCACCAGGACGACCCTATGGAGGAGAAAAAGAAATATCTGTTTTGCTAGGCGAAGCACATACTGCACCTCCCAATTTTTTTAAACAAAATCATCCCATAATTCTAGAACTATCCTTTTTATCAAAATAACCAATTTAAAGCATCAAAACTTACTCTTTTACCAAGTTTTCCAGACAGACCAGGAGGACCTTGAACGCCACGAGGACCCTGAAAGTATATGCATATGTAAATGCACATGCTGTACACACACAAACTGACTATTTCTGCTACACTGCATCAAGGACATCATGAGGAGATTCTCCTTCGTTATAATCCACTTCAAACTATGCTAAGTGTTTAATTGAGGTCAACTAAAAGGCCAATAAACATGATTTCAGATTGATTTCAAACCAAATGAAGAGTAATCATGTGGAGTCCTTGGTCCTCACTGATCTTGGTTGTTTGCTTGAAGGTTTTTCATTATCCAACTAGGTAGGTAAGATCAACATCTCTGAAAGCACCAAGGATTCCATTGTTCAACTCTGAGCTACATCTATTCTCTTCTATTGGAAGAATAACCAGTTTGCAAAATTCTTCCAATATTTTTGATATTGAAGGGTTAAAAAGAAAGACTTTTCCATAGCCTTGAACACCCGTAAAATACGGTTCTTTAAACTGTACAAAATAAGTGCTTGCTAAGAAGGGGAGGGGGAACCAGACTCTATTAAACAATGGATTAAGAAATCTATCCCATATGGATTGATTAGATCCTACATTGTGTTTCTCAGATCTGTGTCTCTCCAGGCATAAATCTCTCATTCTCTCTTCTGTGATGGAACCACAGATTTTAAATCAAAGACTTTGCTGAATTGTTCACATTTAATATGTTAAACAAGATTTCCTTCATTATACTATATATCCAGCTTTGTACAGTTTGAAGGAGTGGACAAGTCTGTCTGCTTCATTTTCTATCACATTTGCTTTTTTTAAAAAGGATATTAATTCTTGAGATTTTTTTTCAAATGACAGTAAGTTGTTTTTTTAAAAAATAAATTGTTCTATATCAGTGATGGCGAACCTTTTTGGCACTGAGTGCTAAAATGGGAGCACACGAGCACGCACTGGAAACCGGAAGAGCAGCTTCTTGGTACGCCACATGGGAGCACCGGAAACTGGAAGCTCAGCTTCCCAGCGTGCGCATGCGCAACAGCCACCTGATCTTCTGGTTTCTAACATGCATGCAGCACGAAAATCAGCTAGCTGGCCCGTGCATGCACACTGGGAGCTGCTCTTCTAATTTCTGGTGCTCCCGTGCGCACAAAGACTAGTTGGCCAGCGCGCATGTGTACATGAATACCAGCTGGCCGGCGCACATGAGTGTGCTGGAACTCGGAAGAGCAACGGGCAACAGCTGGCATGCCCAGAAAGATGGCTCTGTGTGCCACTTCCAGCACACGTGCCATAGGTTCACCTTCACGGTCCTATATCCATGCTACAAATCACTGTTTCTCAATCTTGGCAAGTTTAGTATATGTGAACATCAATTCCCAGAATTCCCTAGTCAGCATGGGAAGTGCACACATCTTAAAGTTGTTAAGTTTGTTAAGTTTGAGAAACACTGCTATAAATATTCTATGTATTGATTTACTATGTTTCTACAACCCTTCCTATGTGACCAGATCTCAAAGTTGTTTACAATGCGGTTTTCTAGTAGGAATAAGCAACCTATTTTAACCTTTTTACATCCCGAAAATGTGTTCCGTGTTGGCAATTTATGGAAAAAATGTTCTGAACAAGCAGAAGATCTGCAAAAAATATCATTAGATCCATAAATCAGGGATCAGGGGACATAATCATAGGCAACACAAAATACTGGGATCCTATTTGTATTTTTATGGGGAAAGGAAAAAAAAAACCTAGTAGAAAGTACAAAATAAAATAGTATTCAGTAGCAAGGAACATTTGTATGAGGGCAGTATAGAACAGAAATCATTAGTTCTCTGGAAACATGCCCCATAAACAGGAAATATTATTGTTACAAAGGCATACCAGGTAAACAAAACAAAAAACAATGTTGGCCTGTTGTGGGGAGGCATTAAAATTGAATGTATGCTTATCCAACTAATTTAATGTACAATGTTTGGAGGAAAAATAAGAATGAAGAAATACAAAAACAATCAAGTTGGATGTTTGAAAGTCAGAAGGTTTCAATGTATTTGGTGGATTGAATGCAGTAATACTATCAGTATCAGATTACGTCTGGATTTAAAGACAAATTGCCTTATGAAACAATTATGTCAGTTACTGGGACCACTCCAGGAGCTCTCTAGGACTAAAATTGAGGGACCCCCATTACAAATCTACTGTTTGCATTTGTTTCTTCATTGCTGATAAGACTCTTACCTGAGGTCCTGGATCTCCACCGTCACCTTTGATACCAGATGAGCCAGGACTTCCCTACACCAAAAGGAAAGATGCCCAAAAGCATACTGTATTTAGTTCAATCTGACTCACATTTTGACACCGAAAAATAAATACTTTGTATTGCTGATTATTATTGTGATGGACATGTTCATGTCAAACTGGTTCATAATTTTATTTATTGCATTCCAGCTATCATCTTAAACCTAAAATTTACTGTCTAAGAATAAATACCTTTAAAGATGCTGGTCAAACCACTTCTAGTCTCAATAATAAATTGAGGGCATCTCTACATAGATTTTGCCCCAATCTGGGATCTTACCCCTGTAATCTCATAGTCCTAGGCAGTTATAGCCAACCTCTATCTTCAATTTTTAGTTCTGGAGCTGTCAGGCCGTTGTTCACTCTTTCCCAGTTATATGCATGTTTTGAGATTTCTCCACCATATTAACAACACAAACATGGTACAAGCTGATTTTTGAGTTCTCAAGACTGGTGTAAGGACAATCATGGACCATTGTAAAGATAGCTCTGAAGATTTAGAGAATGACAGTGGTGGCTCCGTGGATGAATCCTGAAATTCTTCAGTTTCACTCCTCTAGAGTTCAAGCTAGATACCTGAGAAACCCCAACAGAGTCGCTGTTCTTTCTTTCATGCTATCTCCTTGCCCCCTTTTTCAATAAAAAGAGAAATTAATGAGAAAGGGACTGGGTAGCATGCTCCAAGTTCCTGTCATCGATGTCAAAACAACCCTTCCAACCCTGTTGGTGAAAATATGTGCAGCATTTCCTGACAAGACTGATGTAATACGATTCTGCATAGGAAAAAAGGAATATTCCATATTCAAGGACATGTCCGAACTCTCTGCACTAGTAAGAGCTCTATCCTGTTTGTTCTTCCCTTTAAAGTCTTAGTGAGATTTTCCTCTCTCTTGGAGAAGGCAGATCTGTCTGCCTGCATAACTATCTATCACAGGGGCCTCTGGGCAGTACACAAACATTAAAAATGACAAGCAAGGAGTTTTGGGTTGAAATGCAAGTCCCAAACTTAATAAAAAGGTAGCCAAATCAGCCTAAAAAGAAATAAAGGCAGGGATAGGTGAACGAGAAATTTAAGGGTAGATGATAAAAGCAAGGGTGGGATTCTACTGGTTCAGACTGGTTCGGGCAAACCGGTATCTCCGGCAATCAGCTGGGAGAGAACCGGTTCCTCCGATGATCAGCTGAAAGGATAAAGAAGAGAAAAGCACAGAGGCAGTCCACCCAGCCACCCCTGCGCTTTTCTCTTCTTTATCCCTCCAGCTGATTGGCGCAGCAGAGCAGATTGCAGCGCCTCAGCTGGTGTTTGGAAAGCTGTGCATGCGCGTGAAGCGCACAATAACCGAACCAGTAGTGAAACTGGTTGAATCCCACCCCTCGGACGTCACCTTCATTAATATTTAGAATTGTTTAAATATTATGCTTGGGATCTCCAGAAACAGTACTCATTTTAAGTTAGAAAAGTAGCATTAAAAAAAAAAGAAATTACTCTTGGTATCATTTATTAAGAAGTCACTAGTGGTGGTGTTTTTGCTGGGGGAAGGGAGGGTGTTACAACCAGTAGTAGAGCAGAGCAGAATAAAGACTGGGAGAAGAAAAAAGACTCTTGATTAAATTTTCTAAATTGGATAAAAATAGTTGGATTTCTCTAGCTTAAGTGGAAAATGGTTAAGGTAACTATTTTAATGCGAACCCGAATCACACTAAGCCCTGATTCAGAATTTACATTCTGGCTTCTATCCTACTTACTTCAAAGTTACTGAAATCAGCAGCACTGATTAAATATTGCATTTGGATGTTGTTGTTTTTATTGCATCACTGAGCTCTACAGAATGTGTAGCTTGCTAACTCACAAGTGTGGTCCTTCTCCCTGATAATGCTCCTGTATGTCATCAGCCAGAAGTGAGAACTTTTCCAATACAGTAATATCTCTTGCCTGCAAACTGGCTACAACCTCATTCCAAAAGGAAATGATATTCTATTGAAAACAGGAGATAAACGACCGCAGCCGCAGTGAAGAAACTCCACAGGACCCTTTTTAGTGACGGATGACAGAGTGGTTCTCCAGCTGCAAGACACCTTCAGACATCAGTTACTTGTGGTGATTATCTCTATCAGCAGCAATTTACAAAATCATTCTGATAATCTGGCAAGGAAGCACTGAATGGAAGCAGAAGGACCAGTTTTATTACTTTTTATCCTACAAATCACAGAAGCTAGAGTGGGCTAATTGTAGAGTTATCTGGGCCAAAGGATATGAATCAAAACTAGGCAGCTGGGGAATAGTTAACCACAATGTTTCATTTTACTCTTCCTATCCTACCCTAGAGAAGGCTAGTAGTATCTTTTGCTTGCAGAATTTATAGTTGGGAGCATAATAAGTGGTGCAAAGATCCCTTTGCATTCGCTTCAACTCATCCCTTTCTTATCTGTGCCTCTCCCATTCCTCTTCTATGTTTTATCTATGACAGGTGCTTTGGCAGGCCTTCCCTATTTTCATTTCAGTTGTTCATTTATTGGCTTTAAAATATTCTGCTAGTGGATGGCAGCCTGTAAATTAACAAACAATGCTATACTTTCCAGACTCGCTGTGCTGAGCATACACTAAATAAAAAGCTAGTGGAACCCAATCCCAAATCACCATATCCCAAAAGTTTTTGGTTGGGATTTTAAAATGAACAAACTAGATTGGGAATTTCTAAAACAGCCTATCTGTTGGGACTTTGCTTTGCTTGTAAACAGCAGAATATCACAAATGCTTACAATGAGAACCTTACAGACAATCAATTATTGACATATTCTTTCCTCCCATTACTACTGCTACTTCTTTTTGGAAGAATAGTTTTCATTTCACTACTGACAGAATCTTGCATGAGAAAATAGCAGATCATAACTTTCCACCTATTAATTATTTTACAAACTGACCCACCTCCATTTTCTAAATCTCCTTCACTCCAGGAAGAAAAGAATTGAAGATACCCTTTCTGAGATAGAAAAATCAGTTGTTGTCTATAGTAAAACATGGAGCTTGGGACTAGAGACCGTGAGAAAGATTCACTGAGGTCCATACTGTAAGGTTTCTTCTTGACTTACTCAATAACAGAGTAAATATTTCCCCTCACCGCTATTGTCAAAAATGTCAATACTTTTACAAAACTTTCTTTTCCTCACAAGTTTGCAATTGTAGTTTTTCCAGTCAGAGAATTGTAAAAATATTTAGAAGTGGCCTTGTTTTCATGGACAAAACCAAAAAAAAAGACTTATTTTTTATCAAGAAAACTGCAGCACACGTTCAAATGTAATTCCCACTACAGAGTTGTCAGATTACTCATATTGCTTTGAGGCACCTCCAGCACTGCTTGATATCATAACGAAACCTTTTCTGTTGTTGTTAAATAGAAAGAATATAACTCTCTTGTTTCCTCAACTATAAATTGCAATACCCCTACCTAAAGGATTCAGGTTTTCATTGTACTTATCATTCCACCCGCACAGCTGACAAAAGCAGTTCATGTTTGCAATATATTTTCAGCAGTACATCCCTGAAGCCTGAGATCTCTTGGCCATGCCATGTTGGACATCAGCTATCTAACCACCAATTAACATGGACTTTGGGAATTATGGCAACTGGGACAGTCCAGAACAGGGCTATCAAACTCACAGCCCGCAGGCTAGATGCATCATGCACACCCAGTTTAGTGAAGGGGGGGAAGTTACGATATGTCACATGATGATGATGATGACAATGCGAGTTTGACACCCCTGGTCCAGAACATGTAAAGAATTCTGGGCTAAGGAACAGCTACCATTTTTCTTCTAATGAATTGTCACAGGAGGCCCTAGGATGACTGCTGGCTAACCTGCTTTTGCAAATCAGGGAAACAGCACACTACATTAGGAACTAAATATATCCTTTCATTCTGAATGGCATACTTCCTCTTGACCTTTATGTCTAAGTGTTTTTCTACCTCGGTGTAATTACTGAGGTTTCTCGGGAGACTACTAGGTTTATGCAAAGTCTGTAATCTTGGTTGTAATAAGTATCATTTTATATTGTTGTAAATACACTTGGATAGCTTGGAAAGAGATAGTAACTGCTTAACTGCAGCATTTAAATGAATCATTTTGATTATCTCTGTCAGCAGAGTATCCGTTTCGTAAAAGAGGAAGCCATCATTAGAAGAAAATTGCCCAGGTAATTTAACAACTGCAGAGCTGGTGTTCTGCTTTTGTCATTTAAACATTTTAAATGCTGGCAAATGTCAAATCTCTATCCAGTGAGTCTATAATATAGAGGTCTGCAATTTTGCTCTGCTTGTTTTCCAAACTGGACAACTGGGACATTCTGTTTTAAAGAGAATGTCATTTTAAACTTCAGGCTGAAATCAGAATATCCAGTGGTCTTCTCATTAAATCCTATATTTAAACAAACTTAAATAATTAGGCGGGGGGGGACCTCCTATTTTGTAATAGGAGATAAAGTTCTAAATCATTTTTTCCTAATACAAGTAAGACTAAAGTGAGGATGTTAACCCTTCAAAAATTGTAGAAATGATACAAATTCCAAGGGGACAAATAAGCATATTGAGAAATATGTTAACCATCAAATGAAAAAAAAAAATTAATTTTATCAAGAGAGCCTGTATCCAGGCCAGGATATGTTGGATTCCAATAAAGGACCATATGGAAACTACCTAGTCTTGCAGCTGAACTTCATTTTAGCCTTGATTATGGGACCACACCCTTTATTGCAACCTGGGGATGGAGGTTAATTTAAGAGTATGCAGAAATGTTCAGTTTTGTCTTTTAGTATTTGGCAACTTCTTAGTATCTGTTGCCTCAGAATTTCATTCTGCTTAATATAAGACTGAGCAGCTCAGAGACTGTATAAACCTCTGTCACGCAATTTCAAAATCCCCATAAGTTATGTTCCCCAAACTCATTTGGCAAAATGCTGAACTACAGAAGAGTGATTTCCAAATAAATTTCAGTGGGAAGTAAATATAAAGGACATATAAACCATCAGAACAGCCAATAATAATGTTTAAAAGCAAAACACAAACCAACCCATGCATGATTGAAAATCCTAGCTCCATTCACTCATGTAATGTTGTTGCCAGATTACATCCTCCTTTGCAGTCAATTACTGCCTAATTTTGTTTTGCTGTGTGCTTTCTTGCTTCTAAAAAGCTGCCTGTCACAAAAGCTTAATGCTAGGGACAGTTCCTAAACCAGGGGTGTCAAACTCAATTTCATTGAGGGCCGCATCAGGGTTGTGATTGACTTCATGGGGCCAGATGGGCATGGCTGGGGTGGGCATGGCCAGGGTGGGTGTGGCCAGCTTGACATTACTTGTGCCAGGGGGTATCTGTGGTGGCCCAGGTGGGGCTGGAGGGAATCCTCCTGCAGCCGTCTGCCAGCGAAAATGGAGTCTGGGAGTTCCGTTTTCAGCCACGGCAGCCTCCTGCAGCCCTCTGCCAGAGAAAATGGAGCATGTGGCCCTTCCGAGTTCCATTTTCACTGGCAGAGACACCATGGGCCAGTCCTTCACTATTTCCAGGATGGCCCTGCAGACCAGATCTAAGCACCCCACAGGCTGGATCCGACCCATGGGCCTTGAGTTTGACACCCCTGTTCTAGACAGACAGACTAATAAATCACTCTTATTAAAATCCCAGCCAATTAAATGGCATTGCAACTGAGATAAATCATTTATGTATCACAACTTTGGATAACAATTTTTTTGCATACCACAGGACCAGGTCTTCCAGTAAGTCCCATTGGACCAGGGGGACCTCTCATTGCAATCTGTAATGTAAACAAAAACAAATATTTAACTTGCTAAACTACTCATAATCTCCAACAAATAGAACAATTGCCATTGATAATTAACTATTTAATTACATAAATATTGTTTAGTCTTACTACATTTTATGAGGAAAGACTCTGGCATGATACAAATAAAACGCCAAAATCTTGGATTCTACAAAAATAGAAGTAAGATAAACACACTTATTATCTAACCCTTTTCCCAAGAAGTCAGGAAAAAGGGTGAGTTTTTCTTCATAGAACCTGTTAAAGATGTCTAGTTTGATCATATGGCCATGGAAGAAAGTATTTAAAACAGTGGTTCTTAACCTTGTTGGAGGTACTGAACCCCACTGAACCCTTTTACCCTTCTACTGAACCCCACCAGTTTCATATGCTCATTCACCGAACCCTTCTTAATTGGAAAAATAAAATATACATAGGTATATATTTATGAGTCGAGTGTGTGTCTTGAAGTCCATCGAACCCCCGAGACTGACTCACCGAACCCCTGGGGTTTGATTGAACCCAGGTTAAGAACCACTGATTTAAAAAGTGCTGGTATCTGTTCCTGAAAAGGACCCCCCCAATCCAATAAAAAAGAAAGGAAGGCCAGAACATTTTCCGTAAATAGCACTTAATGCATAAATGTTCTTGTTTTTGTTACCTGTAGAGAGTAAGAAAAATGACTTGACTGAGATATGCAAGTGCTATGATTTATTTATTAATTTATTGAATTTATATTGCCGCCTGTTCATCCAAGGTGACTCGAGGTGGCTTACAGAATTTTAAAAAAGCCTTTAAAATAATAAAACAATAAAACATTTCAAACAATAAAAACCAACAAAAAGAATCAGCATACTTTTTGTAGCTACTGGTTTGGCCAAACCAGCAGCTTTTTCAGCTACCAGTTCAGCCGAACCGGTATCTAATTTTTAGCTACCAGTTTGATCCGGTTTGGCCAAACTGGTAGCTTTAAAAAGTGTGCTGATCAGCTGAGAGGATCAACAGTCCTCTCAGCTGATTGGCGCGCACATGTGCGGAAGGGAGGGGGAGGGCACACGCATGCAGACAGGTTTTTTAGCTACCAGTTCGGCAGAACTGATAGCCACTTATTTGCTATCAGTTCGCCTGAGGGGCAGCTTTTTCTGGCACCGGTTCGCCCGAACCAGTGTGAACCAGTAGAATACCACCTCTGGTCAGAAGGCAGATCACAGCATGTCTTGAACAATGAGAAACAAAGCCCTTGAAAAAGGGTGGGTGGGAGGGACAAAGTTTTGGTCTGCACCCCAACTTACCCTGGCTTGTTGAAGAATAGCTTGAGCTTGAGCCTCCTGAGGTGACATTACTGGGCCTTTCTCACCACCCCCACTAAAGCGGAACTGTACAGAAGAAAATCAAAATGCAAAATTCAGAATTAATCTCCATTCATTTATCTCTATTCATTAACGAAATATTTTTCATTAAAATCCTTAAGAACCTTTATTTGATATCATAGCGTTTTATGTAAATAGTTTTTAGATTGTATATTTATCACAAATTTTATTTTCTAATTAAAAAAAATAATCATTACTAAAAAAACCAGCATTACTGCTGGTGGCAAAGGGATCTCTCATTCAGAATGGGTTAACCTTAAATAAACTCATTTATACAAAATGTTATTTGTTTATTACTACATTTATATGCTGCCCAACTCGCTGTTTCAATAAAATTTGAATTAGAATTGAATTGATATGGCATCGTTCCAAGCTCTAAAGTTCTCCATGCTTTTGATGTCAATGCATGAGGCACTGCAGCCCGAGCTTTCTTTGTCTTGCTGCTTAATCTCCAGTTCTGCCTTAAAAATTATCAAGAGGATGTTTTTAATGCAAATATTACTGGGAACTATAGCTTGCCATGTCTTTGGAGCTTTTAATTAGAGTTCCAGCATCTCCGGGTCATTTTTCACATGAAGAAGCCTCTTTTGATAAGTACGTAGGCATAAGAAATATCAGTTGCCTCTCTTCCATCACTGGTGCTGTAAAGTTAAGTTTTAAAAGACGTCAACCCAGAATAGGCCTATCTAAAAGTTCAACTGGAATTTGGTTCAGTCTTAGGAATTTTAACACTATCATCATAAATACATCCTCAAAAGAAGTTTCTTTTGTAATTAATTAAAGTCACAAATCTAATCACTCATGAGCTCAGAAATGTACTAAATTAGTATGTATCAAAAGTTCAGGCAACAGACTTGTTGAAACCACCTTTTAACACAAACCTGGGCATTTTATGGCCTCTAGCCCATATCCAGCCATTTGGGCCCTGAATGGGCTGTGTGAGGTAAGTCAGGAATTAGAAATCAAAAGTAAATAAGTGTGTCATGGGGGCCACAAGTCGGGCCTGACTATGTGTAGCCACCATGCATTCCTTCACTCAGCTGGACACTGCAGGAGGGGTCTAGGACAATTTGCCACACCCAATTCGCCACGGTCATCTCACCACGGCCAACTCTCTGCAGGACAATTCACTGTGACCAATTTCCATGGGACAATATGTTATGGACAACTCCACACAGGAAAATTCAATGTGATAAATGTTATCCATCACTATTTCTTTGACATTATTTCCATTGAGAAAAAATGTAAATAATGTCAAAGAAACAGTGGTGGATATCATTTATTGTGTTGAGTTATCCCACATGGAATTACCTGTGGTAAGTTGCCCTGCAGCAAGTTGGCCGTGGTGAATTATCCTACAGTGAGTTGGCTGCGATGACTGTGGCAAGTTAGCCGTGATGAGATGGCCATGGTGATATGGCTGCTGTGAGATGGCCACTATGGTTGGGGCGAAATGTCCCATTCTGTGCAGGAAGGTGAGGAAAAAGTTCTTTTCTGTGCAGAGTTTGCCTCTCAACTGCAGCAGCCTGAGGAGTTGAGGTGATAGAGGTTGAGGATATCAAATCAAGTTACATTGATTCGGCCTTCTCAACTGGCCCCTTGGGAAAATTAATTGCCCACCCCTGTCTCAACATGAACAACAGAAACAAAGAGTTGTTTCAAAACTTGATCTGTCAAGAATGGTGGAAGGTGTGCAGTTCCATTTTCATTAGGAATGCCCTATTATCTGTTATTTCAGGAGTAAGCAACAAGTATCCCTTTTGTGGTTCTCCAACAACCTAAGACTATGCCAGTGTAATCTGGCCATTTCCCCCTTTCAGAGGCACAATCTCAGCCATTGTACAGTTTGGGGTGAAATGTCACTTTGCTCCATCAATGATGTCATCATGTCACTGGATATAAGCCCATGGTCTTCTTGAAGAGAAGAAGGCAACATCAAGAACATCAACATCATTCCCAAACCTACTTCTGTGCTATTTGAATGAACGGTATAGAAAAAGACACAATCTAACATTTCTAGAAATCATTATCTTTTGATTTTTTTGTAGAACTTGGAACAAAATTTATAATGCTAGCTTTGTTTCAGAAGTTGTGAATGCTCCAACACTGGAAGTTTAAAAAAAGATGTTGGATAACCATTTGTCTGAATTGGTGTAGGGCTTCCTCCCTAAGCAAGGGGTTGGACTAGAAGACTTCCAAGGCCCCTTTCAACTCTGTTATTCTATTCTATTCTATTCTATTCCATTCCATTCCATTCCATTCCATTCCATTCCATTCCATTCTATACTATTCATAGCTTGAAAAGTCAGTTTCAGGAATTAGCTCTTCGATTGGTCACTGCTATTGTCTAACTCAGTGGTTCCCAAACTTTTCCGGCC
>JAOYMU010000263.1:4588707-4600104 GCA_025802295.1 Psammodynastes pulverulentus | reverse complement strand
GCTGTTCACCGCCCTGAGTCCTATCGGGAGAAGGGCGGTATAGAAGTGTAATAAATAATAATAATAATAATAATAATTTACTCTTAGGATATAGTATACTACGTATCAGCTGCTCTCAGCATTCCATACAACATCTGAAATCTTTTGATGAACCTTCCAGATGTATTATAAGCACAATGGACTTGTAACCCAGGAGTTTTAAGCATCCATTCTGCCATTATTATGGTTCATCGCACAGTCAACCAGATGTTGAGACTGGATTTGGCATTTTTATCCACCCAGCGAGTCTTTCCCAAGGATCTGGGATAGGCAGATGTTGTTTGATGGTGTTAAAAGATCTCGCCACAGGATGTCAGCTGTTCCAAGTAATGCTGCCTTTTGCAATTGACCAGTGATGATTTTGTTAATGCTGATGATGTCCAAGTGATGCTTCAGTTGTTTTGGCATTGCACCAAAATCCCAAGGCAGATTATTGTTAGTACTATCTCTGCTTCCTTTTGCCACACTCAAAATTGCTGTTTTCAGGTTATTTCTTTTTCTTTTTTTTGCTTATTATTGTTCATCATGCATTCAGCCAGATATTTAAACCGGATTTGACATTTTTATCTACCTTCCCAAGGACCTGGGATGGGCAGATGTTGTTGTTCATGGTGTTAAATGTATCATCACAAGATAAAGCTGCCTTTTTGCAAAATTATTATTAAAATATTTTCTACTAATATTAACCTAACTACTGCCATAAATTATGTGAAAGCAGCTGATGAGGAATTAATCATAAGTGAGGTTGGGAGGTTAGTACTCTTCACGAGCAGGTCCTTTTTCTTGTGAAATTTGATGATCCAATTCCTGTTTTACACATATATTACAGCAACTTTTAAAATGCCTAAAGCAACTTTAAGCCAAACCTAAAACAGATTCCAGCCTCTGGAAATGCTCATTCCCAAAGTAAACTTCCACACTCTACATTAAGAGGTAAGAAAGGTAAGCTGAAGAGGGGGAAAAATTGCTATAGTTATATACTTTCTGGAGAAACTATAATTAAAATTGACAAGAACAGAATCTCCCTTACTCATTTTTTTCACAATTTTAGATTTATCTTCAAAGGATGTTCACAGAACTCTACAATGGAAAGATGTATCTCCAATCAATAGTAAATATGAATCTGGGAAAGAGTGCTTCCCAAAATCTGAAAGAAAGGGAGAATAATTCCAACTCTTGGGAAAATCGTTTTGTTTTGTTTGGTTGCAAGGGATTTTATGCTGAGTAAGAGATTCAGTGTTAGTGAAGTCACAATCTTTTCTTTGAAAAAATAAAAGTAAAAAGTTGCCTAAATTAATTTACATAGCCCGTTCTGTATAGTTCTGTATAGTTTTTCTTTTCTTCTGAGCAGAGCAAAACAGAATCGGGGTCACAAGAATTCAGAACGAAAGAAAAAGGAATGAATTTGATTAGAAACAAAACAAAGCCAGCACCTTTTAATGCTTTCACTGTCTCTTCCTCTGCCCCAATCCCTTTGGATCATGGTCAGCCTCATTCCATGGTCTTTGAGATGAAAAAAAAAAAAAGCAAAAATCCTGAAGAACTCCATGTTGATTGCTTCTTACGGACATAATTCTTATTCATAGAAGAATATGTTGAGGTGTTCATATCCATCAACATTTTGCTCTAAATCAGCTAGTGGAAGACCAGCCTGCCTGCCTTTCTCTCTCTCTCTCCCACTCCTCTCTTGATTTTTATCCCACCTTTGTTAATTTATAAGTAACTCAAGAGAGCAAACATGCCTAATACGCCTTTTTCCTCCTATTTTCCCTACAACAATAGTATGAGGTGGGTTGGGCTGAGAGAGAGGGACTGGACCAAGGTCACTCAGTTTGCTTTCTTGCCTATGGCAAGACTGGAACTCAGCATCTCCTGGTTTTTAGTCTGGTGCCTTAACCACTAAACCAAACTGTCTTAATAATTTAATTATATTTAGGAAAGCCTGTTGAGATTAAGTTGTTTGGGTTTATTTCTGGTGTTTATTGCATTTACAAATGTGGAATTCTGGCAAAAGCTTGTTCTTGCTAGACCATGTGTTTGCATGAAGCACGTACAGGGCCTTTTTACGGTTTGGCACTGTGGAGAGAAAAGTACTTAAAGCTGCTGCTGTTTTGCTGTCCACAACTTCCAGACTCTTCTTTCCAATAGTGGGACCAAAGAAAGAGGAAACAGTTAACAAGCATTGACATTCAAGGTCAACTATGCAAAGGTCATTTTCTAAGACATAAGAAAAGGGTGGTGCAGCTATTTTGTCTGTGGGAATAATATTGTATTAGGTGATTGTTGAATTCTAATTCTTTTTCTTCTAGCTGATGTAATGTTTTTAAAGAGTTCCAAACTTTATCCAACAATCTGGTTTATTATGAGTGTAATTGGCGTTTCCCACATGTAATCCAGAAGTGTGCAACCTTTTGAAACATATTGATTCATTTTTTGGGAGAGTAAGGGCCACACAATGAAATGATGAAGCTAAGCAAGTGGGGCAAAACATTACCCCTTATTTAACTTTGGCAGAGGATCATGGGGCATCACCTTCTTTCTAAAGCCTCTTACATTAAGCCTCTTTTATGGTTTATAATACCTTTTAATTCCTGCCTCAAAATGACCCTAATCTTAGTCTCATTATTTCACTGTGCTCCTTGACTTTATAGAACTACTAGAAAGTTCCACTAGAACATGGAGATCATTTGCAACTATTCAAGTAGTGTAATCGGTATGAATGCAGAGTCTGAGGTTTTGTCACATTTATTCCTGGTTCATATTTTCAAGTAATGCCCTATCTGGGGTTGCAAGCAACTTGCAGATTTAGGATTCTCTATGATCCCAAACAGCTGACATTGGCTGATCGTGAAAAAAGCAAAGTACAGTCATAATTGGTTAAACTACCAAGACATTTTCGATCATCACAGTGAGGAAGAAGAAGGGGTTTATATTTATTTATTCATTCATTCATTCATTCATTCATTCATTCATTCATTCATTCATTCATTTATTTATTTATTTATTTATTTATTTATTTATTTATTTATTTATTCCCATTCATTATTATTTTTACAAATAATTTCATTATTATTTTTATAAATAATTCAAAGTAGCAAATATACCTAATACTCCATATTCCTCCTATTTTCCCCACAACAAAAGTCTCATGACGTAAATTGGGCTAAAAGAGAGTGACTGGCCCAGTCACCCAGCTGGCTTTCATGGTTAAGGAACTACAGCTCACCATCTCCTGCTTTCCAGCCTGGTACCATAACCATTAAACCAAATTGGCTCTCTCTATTGTTATCCAGGAAATGTCCATGCTGTCACCAGGAATCAAACTTGATTCAAGCACATCTTTAACCTCTTGCCATTTATACTGAAACAATACAATCTTCTGTGAAATCTATGATGCATACAAATCTATCATTTCAACAATATTATGAACATAAATGCCTCTTTAAAACTCCAATTCCCTCATTGACCAAATGCCCTCCAAGAAAGGCTGTGAGTGGTGTGATGGCTTAAGGAAGTTTTTCTTTTAATTTCAGAAAGTACACAGCCCAGTCACATAGCATGATTTATAGGATACAATTGGTTGGCAGGTCAGCAGAAGGACATGTTGCCACAGCACTCAGAATATGCTTTGAAATGAGAAAGTAGTTAATAAAGGCCACCAAAAGCACCTTCCCCAAACCACTTCACAGCTAAATCACTAAATTAGGTGGCTTTGGAAATTGCACACTTCATCCCCGTGCATAGTAAAACATACTCTTGCATATCATTTAAGCAGCACTGACTTTAAATTATTTGAGAAAAGGAGGAATTGGGGAAAGCAGGCTACATTATGAACTTGCTCAGTCTAATAATATATTGCAGCAAACATACTGTTATCATAGTTACTATTATCCTTCACAGTGTCATAGTGATGACAGTATTCTCTATTGTATTGGGAAGATAGTGCAAAGTCTGTGACATCAGCAATGTTTTATCATAAGTAGAAGCTATTACATGTGAAAAGCCAAAGGACCAAACAGTCAGTTTGCCTCAGCTCTTGATAAATAACTGCAAAGAAAAAACGATTCAGTGCTTGCATTGCATAAAAATATTGCAAATTCGGTCAGATAACCTGGGAAGGAAGCTTTTTGGGGGGACAAAATATCATCTCACCAATTCAGATGCCAATATTCTTAGTCACTGGAATTTGATACCCATCACTCCAAACATATATTTTTCACTGTCAGTATTATGCCAACTACTTAGAATCAAACTTTTCCCTTTTCTCATTTTGAGCAAAGTCAAAGAATACTTCCTGCAGATGTAGAAATGGATTGCCCACAACCAGAAGTGTTTGGCATTTGATTTTGTGCAAATCTATTCATGTGTAGCCATGCTGGGCAATTTCAAGAGCTCTCCTCTCCCATCCCATTTTTGGTTGATGTAGCCCTAGAAGTGCTTTTCAGCATGAGAACTACTCTCTGTAAACCTTTTAACAGCAATAGCACAGATTTATATACCGCTTTATAGTGCTTTTTACAGCCCTCTCTAAGCGGTTTACAGAATCAGCATATTGCCCCCACAATCTGGGTCTGGAATGACAGACTTAGTCTAAGCCTCCAGCACATCATTTACTGCAGGGGTGTCAAACTCATGCTATGTATCGGGACTTTTTCCCCCTTTGCTAAACTGGGCGTGCTAAATTTGGTACCTGACACGGGCCAGGAGTTTGACAGCCCTGATTTAGTGGCTATTTCAGCCCCCACACTATATACTCATTTCTAGGAAAGGCCAATGAGAAACACAGCTGGCAGAGGTTGTGCTTTGAATCTATGTGGAAAGATTTGAACTAATAATGACCCATCTGACTTTCTCTTTCCAAACAAAGAAAGACACTGTTCCTTGGCCTGTTTGCTGCCAAAGAATCCCAACTTTGGAGCTGAGGAGATATGCAATATCGCTATGCAACCGCAAAATTGATCTGCTATTTCAGCACTGGAAACTGTTTTTTAAAATATTCTTTTAATTAAAATAAATAAAGCATCATTTAAACAAAAAATAAGGAAAACTCCTGGGACTCACAAGAGCTCCACATGCATTTTTACAAATGAAAAATAATGGGCTGGTATAGTCCAGTGTTTGTGTATAAGGGTAACTAAAGATGTAGTTATTCATGTAACCATACTAAAGGAATTAGCCTTTATTCAGTTGGGTTTTAATTATGCAAGAAAACAGATGGAAGAAAAATGCTACCGTTACAACGATATTTCAGATTGGACCAAATAATATTTTCCTGAGAGAAGCAGAAAACACCAAGTCTTCCTCCACGCATGGTTGTGTCTATGGTTACTCCAGAATCTGCTACCAGTTCAGATCCTTCATAAAATCTTGCCCTTTTGAAATGGAAACAAAATTAAGTTTAAAATGTCAGTGACTTCATTCTCTGTACAGCAAGTGTCATTATAGCAATAGCACTTCAACTTATATACCACTCCACAATGCTTTACAACACTCTCTGAGCGGTTTACAAATGTCATCGTATTGCCCCAATAATCTGGATCCTCATTTTACCAACCTTGTTCATTATGTTCAATGAAGCTTAACACACAGGACATTATATCTAACATTTAATTTATGTACTTTTGTTATTATATCTATCAGAGGGTAAATCAAGCACAATTCAAGCCAATATCAGCTTGATCCACAAAAATTAGTTGAATCCCTTCAACTTTGTAATTTACCTCAAAATGTTGAATTGATCCAGCGTAATCAATTTAAGCTAAAGAGAGATTTTCTGACTGTCAGAGTAAGAGAAATTCATTTGAGAATTCTTTCTAGATTCTATATTGACTTTTTACATAAAACAGAAAAAAATGAAGATATTGTATACCGTTTTGATAATTAGACGGGATAGATTATAGAAAGAGGTGAGTCATAATGTAACTTTAAAGAAAGGTAAATTTATAAGTGTAATTATTATTACGGTATTATTATTATTATTATTATTATTATTATTATTATTATTATTATTATTTAATCAAACTTCTATACCGCCCCATCTCCGCAGACTTGGGGCGGTTCACAACAAGATAAAAAGCAAAACGACTAAACAAATACAATTAAACTGCTGAAAAGAGAAATGGAAGCCACCTCTTTGTATCTTCTTTCTATTCTATTTTTCTTTTTCTTTCTTTGTTGAACTTTAAAGCTTTCGTTTTGATTTTTTCCCCCATACTTTATATTACCGTAGGGTTTTTTTGTTTTTAACTCTTATAAAACCTTTTCATAAATACAAAAAAAACCCCAAAATATTGAATTGATTGAAATCTTTCAAACTTTGAAGATTAGATTTGATTAAAGTGTATTTAGGCACATACAAAAAGGTCCCCTTGCCTACCAGTTTAGTAGTATGAAGACATATATTCAATTCAGCAAGTCTAACCCAGTTGTTGGTACGTGTATATGTGTATAAACATACATAGGTACTAATTTGTGGCTGGGTAAGTATAAATACTGTACATGTTAGTCAATACCATGGAAATGGAAGCTTTACCTAATATATCCAACCTGAGGTCTGTGTTGTAGGAACCAGCGATAGGAAACTTTATCTTTCCAGCCAACATTGCGTGGATCTTTCCATAGCAATCGGACTTGATCGTTAGTGTCTCCAGTGTGCCAAAGTGAATTTCTGAGGTGTTCTCCAGGCCCAGTCTTTGACTTAACAGCCTACACACACAGACAAAAAGAAGAAATATCCATCAACATTTTTTTCTTCCATATTCTAAGGATTGCCAACATCTGTAATGGTCTTTCCAGTCTGTAAAACATCCCAACCAAGTAAAGTTATACAACACAGATGTCAGCAATTCTCTCTGAGCATATTGTTAAGATGAAAGCTTTTATCATTTTGCTTAAGCCAGTACCTTCAGTTGAATCCCAGGCTCTGCAACAGCTCGAAATGGAGTGGCTTGCCAGTAGGTCTGCTCCGTCTGTTTCCACATTACCACATAAAAGCTGGAACTGTCTTGATAACCAAAAATGAAGCCTGCATAGTCATCATCTGTTACTGTATTCACATGGAAAGTGCCTTCAAAATCAACTCCATTGAAAGCTGTATAACCTATTCAATAGATGTAAACAGATGCATGAAATCCAAACCATCTACAATCTGATTCACTGATAAGATCTTCCCCAACGTGGAGTTTTCCACATGCCTTGGGACAATTCCCAGAATTGTTTGCTGGTGTGGATGAAAGCTTGAAAACTATGTGAATTACAATTCTAAACATATGAAGAACATCCCCACTGGAAATACCATTGCAAGTGACTGCTGGTTCTTTTGGATCCAAGAGCCCCAATCCACCAGCACCAGGAAGACTTATCAACAAATATCAACTGTTTTATGCCGAGTCTCATGGTTGGCAATCAAACCCACCACTGTCTACTTTTATTGACAATAGCACTTAGACTTAGACTTATATACCACTTCACCGTGCTTTACAGCCCTCTCTAAGTGGTTTACAAAGTCAGCATATTGCCCCCAACAATCTGGGTCCTCATTTTACCCACCTCGGAAGGATGGAAGGCCGAGTCAACCTTGAGCCAGTGAGGATCGAACTACCAAATTGCAGGCAGTCAGCAGTCAGCAGAAGTAGCCTGCAATACTGTGTTTAACCACTGCACCACTGTGGCTCAGTGCAGCTCAATAGCACTTCAAGGTGCAAATAAGGATTTTTCCAGTCTTGGATCTCTTAGTCTTTAACCAGACACAAAGGAATTAAAGCTTGCCCTTTATACTGTATATGGTTTACAAGAGACTAGTGCTCCTCTATTTTATTCATTCTTCACAAGACTTTCTGTGATGAGCACTTCCTATTAAGTAGAACGATGAAGAATTGGAAGGAGAGAGGCAATGAACACTCCTATGGTAAATGCAGCTGGCTGAAGAATGGGGAGTGAATAGCATTGTTTTAAATTGATTATATACCAACAAATTTGTGCATATGGATTTGTTGTAACTGTCTTCAGAGATGGGGTACATACCTACAGCAAGTCCAGGGTCACTGTTCATAGTTTGCACAATCTCCATACCCTGCAAAATGTAGGTAACACAATTAATGAAACAAAGAATAGAAGAAATTAGATTTTGCTTCCTACAGTAAAATACAAAAATATCAGACCAATGAGTTCAGAAAGGTCTCTTTTGTAAATGTACACACATATTTTTTGCACGTGCTTTCTAAACCATTTCTGATTCCTGGAAAATTCTTGTAGTTTTCTTGACCAGATTTTCAGAAATGGTTTGCTGTTGCCTCCTTTCATGGGCTGACAAAGAATGACCAACCGAAAGTCACATGCCTAAACCAGGATTAAGAACTCATAGTCTCCTGATTTCTAGCCTGATGCCTTAACTACTACACCAAATTGGCTCTCTACACACATACATGCCTATCATACTATTCCAAATTCTTATTCAGTTTTTTTGCTATTTATTTCTAATTATTTAAATTTTTAAGCTTATGGTTAATTTTTCACCAAGTGAAAAATTCACTGGTCCTTTGATCTTATTCAAAATCATTGTTTCCATTCAGAGATATTCCTGCTCACCATCCATATAGCTCTGGAAAACTATATCCTCTCTCATATTTCAATTCTTGCTTATTTGTATTTTATTCTTTTATCCTTCATATTTCTCTGTATCTTTAAAATATTAAATAAATACTGTCAACAAAGTGAAAATAAGAATGGTGTGCAAAGATAGAAAAGGAGAGGGTTTTTAATTTTTTTATTTTGTCGAGCATGTATTAGATAACAGATATAAATATAAATATGATTATTAATACATGAAATGGATATGAATCAAAGGGCACATTAGGACAATGAAAGTAGGCACATTGGTGAGCTTATGCATGCCCCTTATAGGCCACTTAGCAGTGGGGTGAGGTCAACAGTAGACAGTCTAAGGTTAAAGCAGTGGTTCCCAATCTTTTTCAGTTTGCGGCTCCCTTAACCACTTCGGATTTTTTCCGCAGCTCCCTTAATAGGTACATCCGGGTTTTTAAAAAAAATTTACTTGTAACTGCGCATGCGCACTAGGCTTTCAGAAATGGCGCGGCGCCCTTACGACGATAGCGCGGCTCCCCAGGGAGCCGCGGCGCACAGTTTGGGAACCACTGGGTTAAAGTTTTGGGAATTTAGGGAAGAAACCACTGAGTCAGGTAGTGTATTCCAGCCATTGACCA
This sequence comes from Psammodynastes pulverulentus, assembly GCA_025802295.1. Lineage (NCBI taxonomy): Eukaryota > Metazoa > Chordata > Lepidosauria > Squamata > Psammodynastidae > Psammodynastes > Psammodynastes pulverulentus. The sequence goes on along the minus strand of JAOYMU010000263.1, from coordinate 4,590,844 downwards.
CTCTGTTGCTGAAGTTGTATTTCCTGCAATCAAGTTTGTGCGGTTTACCTTAAGTTTGTATCTATTGTTACATTTTACATTTGGTTACATTTTATGTGAAGGTAATCTAGCTCTTATTCTGTTCTTCTCCTTTATTTCTCCTGATTATTATTATTTTTAAGTAACTTAGATCTATGATTTCTGACACCATGGTGAAATTCAATTTTATAATGAGATGTGAGGAAATTACTAAGTGTACATGTATCTCAGATTTGGAATAGGATTGATATTTGTAAGAGAACCACTTATTGCCCGTGCTTTTATAATCTCTCCCAGTTGCAATTTACAGACTGTAACAGGTACATTTAAATAATAAAAATTTATATTACCAGCTGAAAAAAGCTTTCCTATGGAAATGTATGTGCCATAGAAGCCTGCTGTTAATGTTGGGTATAGATATTCTTCTAGACTGAAAACCTAATACTTCATGCTGACAGGAGTCAGAACAGGCAAATGACCCAAAAGTTCAATACCTATAATTAAAACCAGGGCTTTTTTTCTCCCGGAACTCGGGGGAACGGCGATCCGGATCCTTTTCGGAGTCCAGATCACGTGGTCTGTCTCCACCAATCGCGCGCGATCACTTCTGGGTTTTTTAGCGCGACGATGGGGGGTGCGTTCCGGCACCTTTCTTCGGAGAAGAAAAGCCCTGATTAAAACCTACTGTTTTCTTTTGTCTGGATTCAGGTCACCTTAATATGAACATTAAAGAGAAGTTGTATAATTATTCTAGTGATAAGTAGTTAACGTTTTTGCTATTTGTCACATTAAAAAAATTACAATTTATAATCAACTCTTGGATATGTTTGGAGGCCATATCCAATGCTTCCCGGTGTCTCATGAAGTTCTAGGATTTTTTTATTTATATGATCAGAAGGGATACAAACTTTAATCATTCTATAAAATGGTATATAAATATTACAAGGATACGTGTTTCCTAGATATTTAATAAATAGCAATTAAATAATAATTTACATTAGCACCAGTTTAGTTCTAACAGTTAAAGTGATCGTATTACAGGGAAACATTTGAAATATGCTCTGGTATCATATAAATGCTATCCTATTTTGCTCCTTATCATTTACTCATCTTTCCCAGATTAACATGACAATTATAATATAAAAATATTTCTTGCTTAAGTTTTAGAATCTTTTCATTCTAAAACTCTTTAAAATTATTTTTGCTTATCTTTAAAAATTTGAATTGTATACCCTGGCCTATACTTTGAGATTTGCAGAAGAAAACCTGTCTATATATTCTATATTTTAGTAAGAGGAGAATACCCTTCCTTTCATTACATAATCCAAAGAAATATATCTGTCTTCATTGCTGACTATAAAATTAATGAACTTAAGAGAAAGAATGGCAAAGAGAAAACAAAGAGGGGTTAAAAAATATATTCCAAATCTAATCTAAATCTAAATTGGGTAAAATTAAAGCATTTCTGTACACAATAAGAGGAATATTTCAGAAAAATCTTAATTTGCTATAGATTTTATGATTACATATATTATTTATTTAAATTGCTTTACTCCAAGCTACATCAATAAAGAAACTAACTCATAAGTAAATACTATAACAGAGACATATATAATTTTTGGACCTCTGCCATCTTTACCTCCAGTTTATTAAATAAAATCAATTTAAATCATTGAAACAATGTGATTGTAATGCATTGTTGTTCAATAATCATTGATATTCCATGTTTCATGTTATTATTTATAACTAATTTTCTGTCTTCAAATGTTTAGAATTAAAACATATGTTTATACATAATATATGCATTTCAATTCATAATTTCATAAATTGTAATGAAATCATTACAAATGCTTAGCCTACAAGTAAAATACAATAATGACTCGACTTCCGGTTTCCAGCGGCACCGGACGCTGGTGTGGCTTGCTCTTGCACCCAGAGTCTGTCCCCTATCGTCCTGGAGGCCCTTCGGGGCCAGGTGCCCGCATAGGGTGCCTGCCGTTCTAGGGCAGCTTTTATCAGGGATCCCCAGCCAAAATCCAGGGCTGGGCGGCCAATGCTGGTGCGCCCAAGGCTCTAGGAGATAGGCAGCATCGGGCGGCGGCCATTGCTATGGCCGTAG
>JAOYMU010000263.1:4565793-4578874 GCA_025802295.1 Psammodynastes pulverulentus | reverse complement strand
AAATAAACTTGTCCCCCACCTGGGACCCCCCCCCCAAAAGGTGAAAACTAATCATCTTTTATTGGTTTTTATTATGAGATCCATAAATAATGAGGAGGGGAAAGCTTTTTTCCTCCACATCTCAATTCATTCCTAGCCCTAGAAAAAAAGGCCCAGTTTTTGGGAGGAAATTGTGCCACCCTCTTTTTCCGTGGCTACTGCTGCTGTTTCTCATTATATCACATAAATAGAAACACCACTGTTTTTCCCCCATTAGGAAGTGGCAAAAAGCAGCCGATTTTATTTCCTTTTCTCACAGTCCCACTGTCACACTTCTCCCCTGTGGGAAGATGCACAAACTAGAGGAAAAGCAAATGATGTCTATGCTACCCCAGGGGAACACTAAATTGGTTCATACGGGAAGAAAGCAAGGCACTAGCCTTTTCTTTTCTTTTTTTCCATGGCTTTCTTCAACACCATAAACTTTGAGGAAAAAGCCACTCTTTATTTGAGCAGTCCGGCAATCCAGAGTTCAAAGCTATGCGTTCCCAACGTGGATCCTTTCCTGAGGATACATCTGAGTGAACCATGAACCCAGAGCCACAGGGTAAAAAAAGAACAAACAAAGCTGCATCTGGAAGAAATAGAAGATTTAATAGAAAAGACTCCAGAGGTTTCTCTTCTTTTCCTCTACTCCAAAGCCAATTCTGTCAGAACAGTAGTTCCCATGGTATTTTTGGCCTGCCTTATTTCAGTCCCCGCCAGGATCTAGGTGTCATTCAGTATTGTGGAAAATCAAACATAGTGTTTTAAAGACTGTTTCCACTGAAATGAAATCTAGTCTGAAAAAAATGTGTCAAGAATAAGGATTCAGCCTTATTGCAAATTATTTTTCTGTTAATTCCTAGTAAAATTAGAATTCAGTAACCATTAAATCTGCATTTTTTCAGTATATTTGACATGTAATCTATAGAACAGCCTATTATTATTATTTATTAAATTTGTTTGCCACCCATTACCTAGTTTATTTTTTCATCTTTTTTTTTCTTTCTTGATATACTTGATATACTAACTCAACAGAAAGCCAAATAGTAGTTGCATTACAAGTATAGACATCATAATGAGAGCCATTGGTCTAGTGGTTAAAGCACCGGGCTAGAATAGCAAGAGACCAGAAGTTCAAATTAGGTGGGATTCAAAAAAATTTACTACCAGTTCTAGGGGCGTGGCATGACTTGGTGGGCGTGGCTTGGTGGACGTGGCAGGGGAAGGATACTGTAAAATCTCCATTCCCTCCCCACTCGTGGGGGAAGGTTACCACCGGTTTTTCGAGCTACTCAAAATTTCTGCTATCGGTTCTCCAGAACTGGTCAGAACCTGCTGAATACCACCTCTGGTTCAAATCCTACCTTAGCCTTTTAAAACCAGCTAGGTAACCTAATGCCAATTACTCTCTCTCAGCCTAACCCACCTAACAGGGCTGTTGTTGTGGGGGAAATAGGAGAAGGAAGGTGTATTTGATATGTTCACCACCTTGAGTTATTTATACAAATAATTATGGTGGGATATAAATAATAATAATAACTGTCTTATTTCAGACTCTTTTGCTGATTATCCCCTACATGAAATGAAGGGATTCCCCCCCCCTCCCCACATAGCTGGCAAATATTGGCTTGGTTACATACATCCTGCCAAGCTATAATGTCTATTAACAAACCATGTTAAGCTCAGCAATTGTGGTAGGTAAATTACAGTTTAAGGTTTATCATATTATATGAACCCAACCAACTGTGGTTTATTCAATAAACTATGGTTAAGCAAACAATGGTAAAGCATAACCAAATCCAACCTTATTATCATTATTGAGGTTATCACTGAATATATACATACATTTATCTCTATCTCATCATTCTTTGTCCCAATGAACACAACTATTGAATCACATCATTTTAATACTGATTTAATAATTACCAATTATCATTTTTCCATATTGGATGCTTCTTGATTATGCCTGTCTTTTCAAAACAAAAAACAGATTTTCCAAATATATGTAGTAATGTGTCAACACATATCCAGTACTGTTGAAACATCAACCTTTATTTGTGAAATGACTGGCAATCCAGGAGAGAAAACACTCTCAGAAAATAAATGAAAACACTTGAAGATATTTCAAGCTTCAACAGAAATATGGATGAGAATTCTAATCAACCTCAATGAAAGTGATTGCTTACATTAACTTTGACCTTGAATGATTAATAAATGTGTAAGGAAGAGTCTAAGATACTTATTAGAGAATTACAATATTTGGAATAAACTAGAAGATTGTAATAAAGTCCTTGTAGATAAATGGCACCACCTTGTGTCCAACTGTGTGCCATATTTGAAATTCTGAGGAACTATTTATCTACTCCCTCCAACTTAATGGGGCGCTCTTATCCTTATTTTATTGAGTCAATTGAGTAACCATTAATTGGGCCAATAACTATTTGTTAAATCCCATAAAAACAATGCTGTTCCCAGTGCTGGATGTTTACATTCCAAATACAGAAAAGCATTTCAAAGAATTAACTTATTATGTATAGAGTCACTGTCAATTTTTATTCCATTTGGCCATTTGACAGTGGCACTAAGATATAATGTTAATATACCAAGGCCCAAATTTTGCCACAATAGTTTAATTCTTCAGACACCGTATTTTTCCATTGTTTTAGCATAAATATTTTAAAGATCTACAAAAAAAACCCCTTCAAATGTTGATGTCGTTTTTAGCATTTCTCCTACATGATGTTGAGTTGCTTTTTAAATCATCATCATCATCATCATCATCATCATCATCATCATCATCATCATCATCATCATCATCATCTAGTTATTATAGTGAAGATACCAATGCCTTTGTTTGTCTCGCGTCTGATGTTTATTTAGGGCAAAAGGGAGTAGTTGACCTTAGTTCACCCAGCTGTCTACTTTCCCTAAGAGAGGACTTGAATCCAGATCTTCTTGCCCTAGTCCAGCATCTTAACTATGCTACCTCTCTATTCAGATATCCTGACATATATACTGACATGCATATTGAAATATTTTATCCTTAATGGTTACTTTCTCAAACCTGCCCATGGGTGGAACAATACATCCACTAAAACCTAACACGGACAAATCATTCTTGGCTTCCTAGCTCATACATAAAACCACAGGACTGTGTTTGAGAACGTATGTAGTAATGGATGCAAAATGGAAATCACTGCAGGAATTCAAACAACCTCACCAACTAACTACAACTAGAGCAATAAAATCCTATTGAACTTAAATGTGCAGGGCCTAAAATTGCAGAAGACAATGAAGCAGTAAAAAAAAAAGTGTGCTTAGCCTTTATGCTTTATGCTTTTAGGTGTAAAACATTCAGCACCATTCTACAATATTAATCAATATTATACTATTCCATAGAGCCATTTTAATTAACTTTACTATTCTCACAGTCAGATGTGAATTCTAATATTTTATTTGATTTCAATAATCCTCTGCTGATAAATAGTTTCTTGATACATAATTAAGAGGAAAAGAAGAGATGGCAACATTGTGCCACTGGTATCTTTTCAAACATGTTCTCTTCCGAAGTCTCTTCACCAAAACTAATAATTTATTTAACAAGTATTTACTCGCTTTCCTAAAAATTCTCTAGAAGTTCTAAAAATCCCCCTAAATTCAGTTCAAATTTCAATTTAGAAAAATAATATCTTATCAAAAAAGGGGATATGGGAAATATACAACAAATTTTTATTTTTATTTTATTTTGTGCTGTTCTTATCTAAACATTTGCAATTACCTTTGGCAATCTGAAAGGCATTTTTCCTCAAACCCTAAAATCTTGAATTACGTTAGGTCAAATTTTGAAAAAACAAACATTTTTTTTTTAAAAATGTGAGAAATTCATGGGGAGAAATAATGCTGATTGTAATGAAATGCTTGCACTTCTAAGTGTATATTTTTCAGAAACTAATCTGGCATCCATCCAAATGAACCTGAAATATTTTTGCTGCTTTGCTAACCAACTCTGTGGGGAGCAGAAAGACTAACAACTACCATATCCATTCCTAAAGACCATCTTTTCAGCTTGGATTATTTTTCTTGGCATATGACAACCTTGTAAAATCAGACGCCTGAAAACATAAATGCCCTCCAAATGTCTGTTAAAATAATCTTTCTAGGGAATACTTCCTATAAGAAGTTCAGTCTCCCATATAGATTCCATTACACAGATGTATTTCAGTGGTCTGTATAATCCTTCTTCCTGGCTTTTAAATAGTGGAAAAATATACTTCCTTTTGCCAAACCTTCTTTAGTTACTGGAAAGATTTGTGAAATAAATAAATATCAAAAGGTATAAGTCACAAATAGGGTTCTTTCTGGACCACCTCTGTAATTACAGGAAGGCTGAAGTCTTACACTTAATTACAGTCACTTCAATGTACAGTATGTGTTTACTTGGAAAAAAGACTCAGAACACACTTATAAATATAACTGATTTACATGCCTTCTCCATGATAACCTGTCCCTCCTGTCACCGTAATGTGTCACACAAGCTGTCCCAAAGGATGCCCAACTCTCCTAAAAGGCCATAGAATACAATGTACATAAGTGTGGTGTGTGTGTGTATGTGTATGTGTGGTGGCCTAGTGGTAAAGATGCTCACCTCCCACTTGGAAGATTGAGAATTCAATCCTAGGTAACGGCAAATGTTTATCTCCCAGGGCGCAAAGAAAAAATATCTGCTGTGAACTCCACATGGCGTCAGGAAGGGCATCCGGCTAGTAAATGCTCAGCTCCATCCAGTCACCCCGACTCTACCCCGGATTAAGGGATTACAATCGGTCGCAAAAAGCAAGTGTATGTGTCTATGTACAGCATGTTTGCGTGAGTGTGTGTGTGTGTGTGTGTGTGTGTGTATGTGTGTATAAAGCTTTTATATTTAAGACATGCCATGTTCAAATATCACATACAGACTGTTGTTTACTTTTTACGCTGTCATGATTAGCATTTGCACACTCAACCTCAGGAATTAACACATTTAATATTTAAAAATAATAATCTTGGATTTTAATTTAACATTCAGCTAATCAAAATTAGGCTGAAGCATGAGTACTAGCACTACCTTTATCTGTTAGAGTAATAGAATCTTGCAAATCTGAAATCACTTTTCCCCTCTTCTGCTTTTACTTTCCAGGTAACTAGGGAGGGTTCCATCTGAGATGCTTACTCCTCCCCACCACCACCATTCCTGCTTTGAACTCAGACTTTATCAGATTGGTATCTAAACTGTGCCTCCTGTCTTCCAAAGTTCTTCCCCCAGCCCATTACAATGAGAGACAACAAGGTTCTGAAAGACAAACTCATACACATTCAAAACTGTGCAGTTGTTTGTACTAGAGTATTCCCATGTCTATAATGGATATTTTCCATGAAGGAAACATACTTGAGATCCTCATCATCAATTCCAAATAAGTAGGAGGAGGGTCGTACTTCCCCTTCTGAATGGAACACAGCTGACTAAAAAGCTCATAAAGGTTATTAAGCTAAACCAATGGTGAATTCTCTTCTATTACAACATAGCCTAGACATTTATCACATCTTTAACATCTTTTCATGTAGTAAAAAGAACCAACTATACAGAATTTTAACACAATGTCACTATGGGTATTTGCAATGGAAATATTAATTTTATTTAGAAATATTATTCTTTATTTTGCTTCTGAATTACTTTCTCCAGGATTTGGCCTCCCAAATAGCTTTTTATTTCTAACCTATGTTCTGCAACAGCCTTTTCTTTTTTAATTAATGTAATAACATTTAGAGGAAAGCTCCTTCCTTCCTGACAGTTCTCTCCTTCTACATGCACCCACACCCACATCTTAAAACCATTTTGCTAAGTTCAGAATTACAGCCTCACTATTACTATTGATGATAGATAAATAGACCATTCAATCCATATACTTATACTAATTTTAACAGCTTCATAAATCTACCGCTGTGCTTTAATTAGCATTCGTTCATTCATATTACCAACTGGATTCAGTTCAGATGTATGGCTTTTAGACTAGCTTACTTGGAAATACAACCTATTCCTGAACAAGTTTACACTATGAAAATGTTTTGATTTTTCTTTTCTTCTCTGTCTTCCATTTAAGGATGGACAGTATGATGAAAATTTCATATAGTTTATTTTAGGTGGAAATACATTGGAGTCCACAAATCCCTAACACCAGTCAGTACAATAGTGACTCATGTCACAAAAGTTGATCTTGATGTCACCCCATAGATAATTAAACATTTAGCTCCCACCAGTACTATTGGGATTTTTTTTTAATTAGACATCATGCATCTTTAAGACTTCAAACTCTAAACCAATGTTCATGATACTACCAGATACCAGATTTATATGAGACAACTGTTTTTCTTTCATTAATTTCAATAGTTGAACTTAATAGTTAAAATAACAACATGGTGTAGCCATACAAAGCAACAGAGATAACATGTCAGAGAGATGAAATAATAGACTGACTGACCCTCAGGATTATCACAAATTTATGGAACATTATAACCAATAATGCTTTCATCTAAATCTGTATAGATATACCCAAAGGTGCAAAACAAAGATTTTTAAAACCATTTATCTCAAATGTATTTGTATATCTTAATATAACCATATTTCAAAATGTATAGTGTAGCACAATTTTTTCATTTGGAAATGTACTTTCCACAAGCCTTATACAAGATAGCCTGCACACGGCAATTTTACCATTTTCTGCTTTCAACAGATATTCTATTCACACAGTATTGAATATGCTGCCATTTGACAGCTAAATATTTACCTCAAACACCTCTTCATCCAGAATTCGTGTTCCAAAGACAGTAATGCCATTGGTGTCAACGACTGCCGGGCTGCTTCTCTCGAGTGGTTTTGTGGTTTTCTTCTTACAGTCCACAATCATGGTAACTGATTTCCTCTCCACACTGATGGCCACCCGATGCCACCTAGTATAGGAATCAAAATGTTTTAAAAAGAAGAAACTATTTACCTCAAAAATTTACATCTTAAAATCAATGGAGTCATTATATTTGCTTAAAATATTTAAAGACTATATTTCTTTATTATAACAGGAACTCATTTCAGAAGCTCTATCAATAAATATTGCTATTAAACAGCAAATTTGCAGAAAATTGACTGGATGCCTTTATTGGTAATCACTACACGGACATCCTTGCAAAATCAATGTATCTAGAAAAGCTTCAAAAAGCATAGCTTGGACATCAATCTTTTTCATATAGCAAGTCCATGGACAAGTCAAATAATTATGGCTCTTCTATTCAGGAAATGCATACCCTGACAAAAAAAAATCCTGTCATTCATTCACAGAATCTGCAGGACTAGAGTAAAAAAAAAATGTAAATGTACTGCAACATAGGAATGGAATGGAATGGAATGGAATGGAATGGAATGGAAGGGGAGAGGAGAGGAGAGGAGAGGAGAGGAGAGGAGAGGAGAGGAGAGGAGAGTTGGAAGGGACATTGGAGTCTTCTAGTCCAACCCTCTGCTTAGGCAGGAAATCGTATACCACTTCAGACATATGGTTATCCAATCTCTTCTTACAAACTTCCAGTGTTGGAGCATTCGCAACTTCTGGAGGCAAGTTGTTCCACTGATTAATTGTTCTAACTAGTAATGCTGTTGGGAGACCATTTTGCCCTAGACTCTGTTCTACTCATGGCCGCAGTGTGATACTAAGTCCCCCCTTTTAATATGAAGCATAAACTACAGTATCCAACCCTAAGCATTAGCCCAACCTTAACCCTAAGCCTACCTCATGGGTGTTACAGAGACCCAAAAAATGTTAAAATTGTCCTACTAGGCAGTTTCAGCCCACCACTACTGTTTTCCAATATCACACTGGAAACCACCTTAGCTAGCTTGGCTGGGAAAATACTAGGCAACAAAGTACATGGTATACAATAAAGAAAATCATCATCATGATGATCATCCCTGGAAGTGCAATGAAAGACAATACAAAATTCTGTCTCATACAAAGACAATAGGCATTATTTGGAAGTGAGCATCTCATATTCCAAGATTCCAAGATGTAAGGGAAAGAAAAACCAGATTCATGATCTGGCCAGAGACAAACAAACATTCAATGATTAGTTAATTAGCATTGCACATAAGTGAAATTTTGCCTACATCATGCCATATAAAAGCTCCAAAAAGATATGCTGATATCCTTCAGGCTTGGCTGGTCCTAAATGTGGAATGAGTATGAGTAAGAATACACGTGCAAATGTACAGGCATCAAACTTGTTAAATCGATAAAGCTTTATTGTTGTTAGAATTCAGTGTTCTTGTTATTCCTTGCAAGATCCTAGCTACCTCTTAATTGAAATTCTATCTGAAGGTCAGGGAGGTCAAGGGGCAAGTGCCTCTTGGGCTGAGTGTGTGTTTTCTTTGAATAAATTTTCTCCATTGACCAAGCCTATGCACAGAGTAAATACAAAACTCCCAGTTGTGGAGTTGCGGATCAAAGCAAGTGGGGAGAGCTGGGAAGTGTGTTTCTCAATGGGAAGTGTAAGGAAAAAATGACTGATTCTAGGTGAGATGTATAAAAATACAATGGACAGTTAGATTTTGAGGATTTTGTAACAGAAACGCTAGCGATCCTCAGTCTGTCTCACCGACACAATTCAAGATTAAGGTTCTCATAGCCAATCTCAGTTCAAAACGTTTTTCTGTGAGTTTTCTATTTGTGTAAGTATTCTCCCATAAGAGAGAGAAAGGGGCATACAAAAAAAGGCTCTGCAAGAATATTTATTTTTGCTAATTTTATTTATTTGGATTAGATGCTACCCACTTCAAACTGACACTCTATGGATACTTCTTAACTTATGACCTGTCATTTAATAATCCATTGACAGGCTTGGCCTGTAAATCATCTGGACTTTTTAAAATATTGCATTGTCATCATCGTCCCCACATAAAGTCACATGATCATATTTAAGCAAGTTAACATAAATATGAACCACCTGGCAACTGGTTCACATTTATGACTGGTTGCAGTGTCCTGCAGTCATGTGACTGTGTTTGCAATGTTTTTTGCTGATTTCTAGAAAAAAGCATTTATTCAGGGATGTGGATTCAGACTTAGGACCATGTAATTTGCTTAATGACCACTGTAAAAAATAATCAAAAAATTGAGTCTGGTCATATGATGACCTTGATATGCAACTACAATGACTTACAATTGAAATTCCAGTTTCAATTGTAGTAATAAATTGGTTTTACAGCCCTCTCTAAGCGGTTTACAGAGTCAGCATATTGTCCCCAACAATTTGGGTTCTCATTTTACCCCACTTCAGAAGAATGGAAGGCTGAGTCAATCTTGAGCCTGGTGAGATTTGAACTGCTAAATTGCAGGCAGCCGGCAATCAGCAGAAGTAGCCTGCAGTACTGCACTCTAACCACTGCACCACCATGGCTAATGCAAATCAAAAGCAGTCAGATTGGTATCTTCATCCTTTTAAGGCTAAATGAGGTCTTGTTGAGAAGGGAGGATGAATGCATATTACCAAGCACCCATAGAAGGATGGAAAAAATAGGAGAACATCATCTAAGTAGTATGTTAAGGGCAATAGAGTACAAAAAGCAAGACAGAGATGATACACAGATATAAAAGCAAACAAAGCAGGAAGATGCCAATGGTCATATGCCAAAGATTCATGTTCAAACCCTACTGAAAAAAAAACCCATGCTAAATGTTTTGTTTAACTCATCTGGTGACTGGCATCAGTAGCCTCAATTGACAACATATTCAAATAACTCCTACAGACATCATGAACTTTTGATGATCTTCTACTTACTTTCCATCAGCGATATTGACCGTACCAAAGATGGGATAGTCTTCTGGGGCAGGCTTTCCATTCTGATCTTCAAACAAGAAGATAGGCGACCTGCCCACCTCAATGCCAACCTGTTGAATGCCGTGTTCATTGTAGATAGATAAAAGAAAGGACTGGACTCCTTTTTTAGGTTTTATTGTAAACAGAACTGAAAAGTCTTCAGGAAATTTTCCACCTGTCAAGAGAACAATCCAGGGTCACAAATCCTAAGAGTAAAAATCACAATTTTGGAACACTTTTTTTTAATTAGAATGGGGATCAGACTTTTTTACGTTTTCTGTTTAATTCTGCAAATTCCATTGTAGGAATATTTCTTTTTAAAAGCTACTGTGCTTTCCTGTTTTACAATGCACTTAACTTTGGCCACAGTGAAACCTACACAATGTTTCCATTAACCTTATTTCAGTCCTATTAAGATCCTATGGGGTTCATATACTCAGTATTTAATTTATTTGGAACTTACCATAGGAAGATCAGTTTAAATCCGTTTTATATTCATTCATTCATACACACTATCCACTCCATCATAATTTTTTTAAAAAGTAAATGTTGTGCAGTATTTTCCTATCAATTGTATTTTGTGTGCTTCTTTTCTTAAGATACACATGTATCTATGCAAATTTCCCCATTTCCTAAATTTTAAGCAGCTATCATTAATGTACATTTTTTACATATAAAATTTCAAATACATATACAAGTTTTCGTTTTTGTACCCTTTTTCAAGGCAAAAATAGCTGAAGCTAAGTAGACTTTATGAATTATGTATATCAGTTTGTGCTGCAATAGAACCTGTCCCTTTGTTTATAAAAAAAAGAAAACTGATTTGTTTTAACAATCAAGAATCATGATTTCAATAGAATTTACTTTCAAGTAAGCAGCAATTGCTGTCATTTTACAATTCTAAATACAAACACAAGGAAATAAACTCCAGTGAAATGAATGGCGTTTCCTTGAGAAGGGTAAACATGCATGGAAGTGATAACATTTGTCCCAGTGATTTGGTTTGATTTAAGCAAATCCGACATTTCTAAGCAAATATGTATTTATGTGGGTTTAAGAAGCAGATTCAAAGTATAATTACAAAAGGCAATGACAAATCACACTGATGTTATTTCAGCTTGTGGCAAGAAGGAGGAAGAATTTTATTTATTTATATATCACATTTAGAAACTGCCCATCTCCCTCATAGAGGGACTTTGTATAGGCTTGGCCTACAAAAGAAAATGAATGGATAAAGGAAGAGGAGGGCATATGTGTAACAATTTGGCAGAAAGATAATGTAAGCCCACAAGAATAGCAGCCAGGTCAATCCAGGCCATAGTCCTTATAACTGATGATGTCAGTGTGTGAATTTCCCTTAAATAGGGAAGTACACAAGAAATGAGAAGGTTTTGCTTTCTCAGCATCCATGTTTTGTCCACGACAAAAGAGTTTATGTTTAAATATTGGTGTGGGACAATTACCAAATGTAAATATTTTCTCTAAGATTAGATTCTTCATCACAATGATCTAAGCAGTAACTTAGCTAACTATCTTGAAAAATTACTAGAAGCCCCCAATTTATAATCAGTTGCTTAGCAACCATTCAAAATTCCAACACACCTACCTGGGGGTTACTTAGGACCCAGATTAGAAGCTCCAACCATTGCCCCCCCAGTCACATGATCACACTTTGGGTGCTTGGCAACCAGGCTGCATTTATGACCATTTGCAGTGTCCCATGGTTACACCACTACATTTGATTACAGTTTTGCTCCCCAAAATGGCATTTATTTCTGATTTTTTAGCAAAACCGTAGCCATAGCAAATAATTTGTTCCCTTAATAACTGCAATGAATTACTTAACTGGCTTTGTGACCATTTTGAGTTATAGCCATGATGGGCAGGCTGCCCTTACAGTTGTAACTCAAGGACTACCTGTACATTGAGCCATGGGGGTGCAGTGGTTAAAATACAGTACTGCAGGCTACTTCTGCTGACTGCCAGCTGACTGCAATTTGGCAGTTTGATTCTCACCAGCTCAAGGTTGACTCAGTCTTCCATCCTTCCGAGGTGGGTAAAATGAGGACCCAGATTATTGGGGGCAATATGCTGACTCTGTAAACTGCTTAGAGAGTGGCTGTAAAGCACTATGAAGTTATATATAAGTCTAAGTGCTACTGCTATTACACATGTGTTGAAATCTTTCAGTAGAGGAGAGAAAAGCATCAAAGGCTAGAGTGAAAATCTATAAGGAAACTGGTGCTGTGATCGAGACAGCTTGGAAGAAGCAGTATGAGGCTGTCATCTGTCAACACATTTCTACCACTATGGTTCTACCTCAGCATTATTGTCATCTACTTTCAATATTCTTGTCCCGGCTACTGTTGCTTCCAAGACAGTGGGATGAAGTCATCCATAATAGCTATATGGTGAAGCCTGCATGCCAAACCTTTTTTTTTTTTTTTAATGAGCAAGCTTAGTCTTTGCTGGAGTTTCAGATTTTTAGTAATGTTAGGGTGAGGGACATTTACTATTATAGGGCTCCTATTTTCATATGTCAGCATAGTTTATACATAGTTTTTTTTCTATTATGCCGGTGATTTCATTTTGATTCATCATGAAAAGAATGAGACTATGTGAGCCAAAGCCAAAAGTTTTTTTTCCCCCAAGGCTAAATTAATAGCCTGTATGAAATTGGTTGCTCTTAAAATAAGCTATATGTTACGGTTGTCTTCCATTTTTATAGCATGACGACCATCCCAGAACTGGAGAAGATATTAAAAGAACAGAAAGAATATATCATTTTCTCCTAGCAAATAAGGAGAGGTCAAGGTGGAACAGATGATGGTAATACTTGTCTCTATTTTACTACTGGAGGGGGGAGTCAGGAATGTTGTAACACTGGAAGGACCAAAGTCAGAAAATCTACCAAACTCCAAGAAATATGCAGTAATCCAATTTCATTGGATTCAGTGATCCAATTATGGAATTTACAGTGATTCAATGAAATGACATAATTAGAATCATCACTGACAAGCAAAAAGGTGTAAGGCAGTGATCTTGTCTAAACATCTGATTGCCTAGGGGTCAGCAACCCATAGCTCTGGAGCCGCATGTGGCTCTTTCATCCCTCTCCTGCGGCTCCCTGTCGCTCAAAATATGTGTCACAATTGCCAATTTG
>JAOYMU010000263.1:4524496-4536898 GCA_025802295.1 Psammodynastes pulverulentus | reverse complement strand
AGAGAGAGAGAGAGAGAGAGAGAGAGAGATCTATTGATTAAGGCATCAGGCTAGAAACTAAGACACTGTGAGTTCTAATTCTGCCTTACCGGTCTATTCTCTCTCGCAGCCCAACCCAATTCACAGGGTTGATGTCGTGAAAAGAGGATGAGGAAGCAGAAGAAGTATTAGGCATTTGTGCCTTGAGTTGTTTATAAAAATAATAAAGCAGAAAAAAATAAGTAAAGTATTCTATTCTATTTTATGCTATGCTACTGTTCTACATAATTATGTTGTAGGTTATGAACCACTTATGCTTCACTGATCCCATCCCCTGCCAAAGTATCCTACCTGCCAGACCATTGATCCACCAAGGCAAAACAAATAGGCAGAAGATTATGAACTAGATCAGGAGTCATCTTCAGAAGACGTGAGGTTTGTGTGTATCTGTCTGGGGCAAGTTAGGAAAATGACCATATACCAGGATCATGTAACCCTCAAGGCCAAGACTCATAAAATGTCAACATTCAAAAAAGCTTTGTGCTTGCCTAACCAACATTTCTCTAACTTGGTATCCTGCAGTTTCACTGGCACCTACAGCTCTCCAAAGTCTCAAGCTAAGCATGGGACATGTGGGAAGTGATATAAATTGAACTCTGGGGGTTGTAGTTCCAGAACAACTAGAGGAAAACAGGCTGGAGGGGGAATCTGATTTGGGCCAAGGATGGGTAAAAACTTTCTAGTGGTCCACATCTAAAGGCTCCAGCAGGCTCCATTAGGTCCAACAGTTTGGAAGAAAATGTATGGGTTTACTTGTATATGTTGCTATCAGTTTATGAGAATTGATTCTACAATCATTTCTAGTCTGCAAAAAAAAAAAAAAAAAAAGGATGCCCAATCATTTTTTGGCATCTGATTGTTCTTTTTTAAACATTCAAAATTGCATCTCTCCTTTTGCAGGCTGGAAATGGATCTAGAATCACCTCTCATAAACTGGTAGCAATATATAAGGCAAACACATGTTTTCTTCCCAACTGCTTTCTTCCAAACTACACACACACACAGGATTACTGAAGTCCTCACTTGAATGAGAAGATGTTCCCCTTACTACAGAATATGGACATATGGGATTACTTTTGAGTTCTTCCGGAAGCGAGTTGGGGAATACAAGAACCAAACAATCTTCATTACAAATGCAGGACTTTTGGCTTTTTGAAGGCTGTAGGATCAACTTCAGGATATTAAAAACTTTGTCCAAGTCATTAGCATAAATGTATTTGCTGAGCAAGAAAAGAAGCTGCTATCCAGATGCATTTTGCATGACTTATTATCACTGCAACTTACACGTCTTAGAGCTGGTGCCCCATATTCATCTCTATGACTTAATAATGCATCTGTTATTATCACTGGTGTGTAAGGATGAGTCTCTATAACAACAGTGGTGGGATTCAAAAAAAATTACTACTGGTTCTGTGGGTGTGGCTTGGTGGGCATGGCAGGGGAAGGTTACTGCAAAATCCCATTACCTTCCCACCCCACTAACCTGCTTTCCAGCTCCATTCTCCTGTGCAGGGCAACAAAAAAGGCCCAGCCGATCAGCTGGGACTCGGGAGGCAGAGAATAGATGAGGGCAGGGCCAGTCAGAGGGGGTTTTGCCAGTTCTCCGAACTACTCAAAATTTCCACTACCGGTTCTCCAGAACCAGTCAGAACCTGCTGAATACCACCTCTGCATAACACGTCAAATTCCTATAACATCACACTTTAATTAAGAAGGCTACTTGTGGAAAACTTACAATCATGTCAAGAGCAAACAAGTGATAGATCACACTTGGATAACTGACTCTTAACTAGTATAAAGAATGTATTTTATGCAAATAGGGGAAAAACTTATCAAAGTGGACAAATAGGAGGTAAATCAATTCAAACTTTTAGATATTTTGTTTACCTAAAAATTAGGTTGTTTAAGCTAAACCAACCTGTGAGCCAGGAAAGGGAACAGGATGTAGTCCTCCCGTGTTTTGTTTCCAGGTTGGAAACAGATTTCATTGATTGAAATTATTCTTCATTGCTTTTAGTTGTTTAGTTTTCTGT
Source organism: Psammodynastes pulverulentus (assembly GCA_025802295.1). Lineage (NCBI taxonomy): Eukaryota > Metazoa > Chordata > Lepidosauria > Squamata > Psammodynastidae > Psammodynastes > Psammodynastes pulverulentus. The sequence goes on along the minus strand of JAOYMU010000263.1, from coordinate 4,534,826 downwards.
TGTTCTGCTCTTTTCAGTTTTTTTTATTTTAGACACTGTTTTAGTAATACTTTCAAAATATTCAGCTGAATATCTACCTTTTCAATGGTAGCATGCATAGCTTTTGAATAAAGGAGAAGTTTTTAAAAAAACTGTCAAAAAGGATAAATATTTGTTTTCTTTAACTAACCTTCAATTAGCATATGTTCAGTTTCTTGGTATTTATGGTTTTCATTTTGTTTCATTTATTATTCAATTGGCAAAAATATAGAATAATAATTTCATCATTAAAGAAACAAAAACTGACAAGGAAGCTAAACAAGTGATTTGCAGCTCTACCAGAAGGAAAAATACCCTATTTATAACAATCAAGAAGGTTGAAGGAAAATTCACACACTTATCTTATTGGTCAGAAAATGAATTAGAATTATAAACCATTCTTAAAAGGATTGTACAACACAGTAACTATTATATAGGCATATTATATTTGCAAAAATCCAGATGACCATTAGTTGGCAGCAAAACAAGACAGAAAATTCATATTCTTTGCTGCCATCTTGTGGTCATCTTGAAGTTTTTTTCAGTCTAGGGATGGGATGTCAATATTATTGCTGGAATATTGGAGAGAGTGGAGAACATTTTCAAATTTTAAAAGAGAGTAATCTTCAAACATTTATAGGACACTTTGGTGAGAAATAGGAATGAGATTATACATCATAGATATATTTATATATGGCTGGCAAAGTCATATTCTACAGGGTAAATCAATATTTATGCAGGTTTTTCTGAAGTCATATCTTTAAAGTCCATATACTGTAAGGATGACCAGCTGAATGGGAATTGGTTTTGAAGAATAGCATTAAATCCTTTTATTATTCAGTGGAAGCAAATTAATTCAGCTTTGTCAATACAAATAGCTAGTCCTGTGCCCAAATTCCTTCTGCGCATTTTTTTTTACTCAACATCCTTCAACTTGGTGGAAAGAATTTCATTCTGATTCCAAGAATACAATTTTAAAACTGTATTGAGTAAGGAGCAGAATTCTTGCACTTACTTTAGTTATGAAGTAGCCAATCTATGAGAATATTAAGGCTAGGCAAAACTGTGAAAAGGTCCCTTGTTGTGATAATTCAAATATGGACCTGCTAAACCATTGACTCAAATTAGGCGGTTTCATAGCACTTTCCTTTTGAAAAGAAAAAATTGAGATTTTTGTAGACAATATACCATGTTGCAACTTCATTTTCACAGATGGAGAATGCTGAGAGGGCGATTGAGTAGTGTGATGGGTTACATCAGGAGTGTCAAACTTGCAGCGTCATAGGGGCATCATGTGATGTATCTGGGCTTATTTCCCCTTTGCTAAACTGGGTGAGGGCAGGGTCAGCACATGACGCATCCAGCCTGTGGGCCGTGAGTTTGACACCCCTGGGTTACATGAAAAGCCAGTTTATTAATTTTATCATCACATTAAATACTTTTGAAGAGGCAGGATCCACAAAGCCTTGGGTTTCATTCATTTACTCAGCTCTCCAAATTTTTAATGTGGCTAGAGAGTTTACTTTGTTCTTTTGTGCCAATGGGATGTTATATTTCTATGCTGGTCTTGAAGATGAGTTCCAGGCTGTCTAATCCAGTTTGAACCCTTGGATCAAACCTTATTTTCTAATTTTGGAATGAGTGAACAAATGTCTGGTGGAGAACTAAACATTTAATCTCTTAAGGATAGACAGGATGGGGATAGAAGCAACAGTCTGGATGCTATTTTTTTTCTATGCTTATTTCTGTAAAATCATATATTTCACTGCAAGCCACTTCTGCTGTCTTCTGCAAACTAATTAGGAGTATTGCCAGCAAGCCTCAATCTTGACACTACTCCCTTGTGTTAGGTGAGACCACTTAGCATCCATCTATGCTAACTCTCCTGGCAAGTGTGGTGATTGCAAGCAGCAAAATTATACCACTCTTGTTGTGTGTTGACTTCTCCCCACAGGCTGAATTGGAAACAGACATATAGGCAAACAAGACTATAGAAACTTCTGATTTATTGCAGAAAAGCTAAGAAGCCATTACCAAAAAAATGTCAGTGATTGCTGTATATCAAATGCAAATTCTATTTATACTACAATCAATGTTCAAGAGGTTTGTTCCTCTTTCTGCTGCCTGCTCCATATAATGGGCTGGAAGTGACTGTCATGGGGGTGGGGGAGTTTCCATCTGTTTCTTGTTTTACCAATGGTAGAATTATATCAGCTGTTTCTTCTTGAATGTATATAAGCTAGCTCTTTTTCTCAAAGAAGAACTCAATGGTCATTCTTCTGATTCTTGACAGAAGAGGCTAAACTGGGCAGACTCATACTACATGGAAGCCAGTGATAAGAAGGACCTTTTCAGGAGGAGCCAAATATTTTGGTTGTCCCCCCAAAAAAAGTGGTCTTCTCATTCACATTCTCGCCTCTGTTTTTAAAAGCTATTTGGTTGAGCTTAGCAACAAAATCTGGGGATGCGAATTGACTATAAATGGGTTCTTGGGAGCTGTTTGTGGGTTACTCTCTTCTGATTAATGTGTTGATGTATCCAGATGTTTAATTGGGATTCAACAAACCACGGCCTACCATGATATGTGCATCACATAAATGGATATGCTTGTGTGCCATCTGGTTCCTTTACACATAGCCATCATTTTTGACAGCTTAACAACTGCAACAAAGATGGGACTAATGCAAATATTGAGCAATTGCACCCACTGCCATGACAGCATCACAGTGGTTACACATGATCTGCCAAGATGCCTTCATACAAATGCTGCCATTATGTCTTTGCATCCTGACACAAGTGTGGGTAAGTCTTGCCATATGTGTTATGACATCTGAGTTTGGAAACCAGATTCTCTTGAAGGAGGGAGTACATAGGACGTTCACCTTAACTGAATACACTATAGAGATTTAGGTTATGCTAATCTTGATTTGGGAGACCATTTGGCTACATGGATTCAATTCCACAAATTTCTGAAACGTAATAATTTCATATCTTAAAAACCTGCACAAGGTAAGTTAACTTTAATTTCTTGTACTGAATGTATTATTATTTTGTTTTCTTCCAGAATCCCAACTTTCTCACACAAAGGTTTCTTTAAAAAGAAAAGAACACTCTTAAACATTAGTTTATTCTAAAATCACAGTTACCAGATTATTCTAGGCCAACAGCCTTGCTATATTAACTGGTATAGTTTGCAAAGATTGCTGTTTTCTTTCTATAATGATGCCTTAATCTGACAGCTGGTAATACACTTTTCTATGTTAGTTCAGAAGTAATGAATGGGTGATTTGTGGCTTTGGGGCTGTGGTATCTTCATTCCAAAAGACTAAATGTTTCTTTTCCCCCAGGAATGATTTCTTTCTCCAAAGCATAAGAGATGCCTTCTGCTTTCATTTAGCTTACTTGGACCCAACAGTAAATTAACAAATGGTTAAAAGATTTTGTTTCCTTAAAGGAAGCAGGAAAGCATGGTGAGAAAAAGAGCAAACTTCTTCAAGTTTTCTGGTAAAAACTCCCCTGTTTTGGTTATACAAAATTAAACAGAAGATGTGACAAATATAATTATCCCAGTAGATTTCCGTTGTTATTATACTTATAGCAATAGCGTAATAGTTCTTTTGGGGGGGGGTAGTTTTCTATACTAAAATAGATCAAATGGCCACAGAGCAGAAAAAAAATCTCCCCTGACATGGCATCAGCACAGTGGACTGAAACTAGACATGTCAAGGAAAACTGTAGAGATTTATTAAAGGGTCCTCCATAATATATCAATTAGATGTTGAGTGTAAAATGAACATGGGATTTAGATTATATTTTAAAAAAAGATGCTTCTGGTCCCATCCCAGCTGTTGGCCATCATCTGTTCTGAGGTCTGAGTTGACCCAGCCTTCACACCATCCTTATCTTGGATGCATGAGATATTTCCTCTTTTCATTGTCTGCCTCTGTGAGCCCGGGTCTAAATTCCTAAGGCAACATTAGGTTGCCTTTTCCTCTGTAGAAATATTCCCAATACACAGAGCATTTGAAAGCAGGAATGGTGGCCAATGGGACACAGAGACAAAACCAGCACGTATTGCCCAGTTTTCTCTCTGCCCCTTTTGGATTGTATGGAAAGTAACAACTTTTTAAAAGTGACTATTTGCAGGTACTCCTCATTTAATGACACATTTAATGGCCAAAGTTACAACCATGATGAAAAAAATAACTTTGTGATCACACCTCGCATTTACAATTTTCATAAAACTGTAAAACAAAGGAAAGTTGGAGTAAGATTGTAAGCACAGTTGCTGTTTCATTTATAAACTACTTCCCTTAATGACTGAGTTTCTGGTCCCAATTGTGATTATTAAACAAGAACTACTTGTATTTTATTTTTGGAGTTTGTATGGCTGTTCAGAATCCATGGTTGGGATTAAAAAGAAGAGTGGGACAAAGAAAGAAATGTTTAATGTTTGATGTATCAAAATTGAAATATATGGAACATCCCAAGCTGCTTCCAGTGTCTCAAAATAAAGGCAAATTCTTATGTCCTAACAACTTGCCTGATCTTTCTTACCAGAAATGCCACAAGCTCTTCTGCATGTAAAATTGAGCGACCTAACACTATAGTATTGCAGGAGTGTCAAACTCATGGCGTCACGGTAGTGTCACATGACGCATCGGGACTTTTTTTCCCTTCGCTAAACTGGTCATGGCGCGGACAGCGCCCAGATCATGGCCTGGAGTTTGACAGCCCTGAAGTATAGCAGAGCAGAGCAATAGCATTTAGGCTTATACATGGTCCCATAGTACTTCACAACACTTTCTGAGTAGTGTGCAATGTAAGTCTTATTTGCATATTGCCCCCAACAATCTGGGTCCTCATTTTACCGACCTTGGAAGGATGGAAGGCTGAGTCAACCCTGAGCCCCATCAGGATCGAACTCCAGGCTGTGGGCCTGCAATACTGCACTTCAACCACTGTGCCACCAGGGTTCCTGGTATTCTCAAAGCGATAGTACTTAAATATTCATTGATTTACTGATTTCATCAAAGCAATGCTCTCTGTTATTTATTAGAAGGGCTGTGCATACTTCAAACCCAATTTGAAAAAGGGCTTCAGGCTCTCTGCTGTTCATTACAGCAGGCATATTCTTTCAGGGTCCTGTCCAGATAGGTGTTGTTGTCAATTTGCTTCAAAGCAGGTCTTTTGAATCATTTCCAAAATGGGCGCAGTCCTCTTTATTATTACATTCAAAGTTTGCTTCCAGACCTCCTTCTTTGAGCCTCCTTCCCATGCCCTTTTAATCGCTTATTGCAACAGTCCACTTGCAACGCCAGCTAACAGGCCATATTTCATCTTATGACCTCAAATGCATTCAATGATCCTTTTAATCCCAAATTTCTATTTCTCCAGAGAACATCAAACAAGCAAGAGACATCTAGGATCATGAAAGACATCCCTGTTCTACAATCGCCTTCTTCTCAGCAGACAAGTTTACAGACACAGATTAAGATTAAAACCGTTTAAGATAAAAAACATGGATATTTCTTCCATGTTGCAGAAAGGGAAAGAGATCTGTTCTGAGATTTTTTGAAATATACAAGTCAGCAACAAAATAGGAAGCCATTTCTTAGAAGGAGTAGCTTAGCAGTGAGGGAGGAAAAATCTACCTTCCTTTCCTTACAGAGTTTTTTTTCCCCCTTCCTCTCACCTCCTTGTAAAGGACAAGTAAAGAACTGCAGGACTTACACAACATACCAGGCATATTTTTGTGTCAGCTGCCAAACCAGAAAGAGAGAGAGAGAAAAAGACATCAGTGTTTGGCCACTGAAAAGGTTTTTTCAGACTGGACCTTGGTTCTTTTCACTGCCAAAGTTAAGGATGTGCAATGAGGAGATTGGAATCATATTACTCTCTAATCCATGGGATTCAAACCCATGTCTGTAGGTGGAACTAGCAGCTAGAATTTATTTCACATTTCTCCCCATTGTTTTCTAATTTGATCATCTTTCCAAACTCAGCAGATAAGATTCTAGGAATTCTGCCTAACTGCTATGAATGACATCTGAGAAACAGGTAAGATATTAATGTCATCTGAAAAGAATATTTTTGGTAACTATAACAAACATAATCGATCAGCACATGCTACCTCAGTGTTTCTACTGTAAAGTTCACTGAAGACTGCCTTTCAGAAATTCCTCACTAAATTTAAATCTGCTAACCCATTAAACAATATGCCTTAATAAAACTGTTGTTTTATTCATCTACTGGAGCAATGTTGAATAAAGTGGCCTATTCATGCATCCTTGGCAACTGATTTCATATTACAAAAATAATTCACACAAAAAATCTGTTACAATAAGCTGCTTTTCCAAAAAGAGAAACTATGTCAAATGTGTTTACATACAGCAGTTGTTTCATGAAATGAAGCAGTCTTTCCTTCTTTCTTTCTTTGTTTCTTTCTTTGTTTCTTTCTTTGTTTCTTTCTTTTTCCCTTTATTAATTTTATAAATAACTCAAGGCAGCAAATATATCTAATGCTATTTCCTCCTGCTGTCCAACAGGGATCCAGACCAGAATTCTGAAATAGTCTCTGAATGGGAATTCTTGTATGGTATCATCATCAACCTCTCACATCATTCATCATAATATGTTGCAGAGATTTTTTAAAATCATCCCAGGTTTATAGCATTGCATACCCTTCACTCACATAAAGCCAGTGCCACTTATTCAATAGAGGGCATGCACATTAACATCGCATTGCATATGTGCAATTATATTTATATGTTATGTTTATAAATTTCTCCAGATTCAGCAGAGTTTATTCAAGGTATAAAATTAAAATAATTGGCATTAGTAACTTTTAAAGAAAACTCATTAGCTTTGTTCAGAAAACTGCTTTTTAAGTAAAACACTGGACTGTCATTTTAATATTAGAGCTAATTTACATTCATTTTTAAAGTAATATGTTTAGAATATCTAGAGGCTATTTTACCTTGGCTTTATTTAAATAAAGTGTGTGTATTATTTTCATTGCTGTTCTCCAATGTTCTTCTACCACTGCATGGGAGACAGTTTATATCTATTTTACATCTTGGAGGTCTTGCTAACCACAATAAAGGGAAAAGTAAAAGAATGCAACTTTTAACCTATGCCTTTCGGAAATGCCAAATGAGCTCTCTCTCTCTCTCTCTCTCTCTCTCTCTCCCACTTAATTTTAATGCCTCCTAAAATGATCAAAAGTTTGACTGTACTTCAAACAGTTACCACTGTTCAGGAAAGAACTTGAGGACTTTTCTGGGAAAAGAAACAAAGAACAGCATGTCTGCATATTTCTTTTTGGCATTCTAGGAAAAAAAGGCAGATATTGGGAGGCGATGCGGGGATTTGTCAAAAGCGTGATTTCTTAATCACTCTGTCAAACTGTCATCAGACAGCAGCATTCCAATATATGTCTACCCAGAGGGCAGTTTCATCAGAACATTCTCCCATATTGCATACTTCAGTGAATTACAACCCTAAGAAGGATCAACACCACACAGCAAAACTAGTGTCTGCCTATTTTCAGTCATCTGAACTGCACTGGGAAAATAGCAAGATCCACTCCTTTTGGGGGATTGAAAAAAAAATACCGCTTAGCCTCCGATTTTCCAGGAAAGAGATGCAGAGCAAACCAGTTGGTCAGGGAGAGGAATCTCCAAATCATATTTGGATCTTGGAAGAAAGGAACGTTAAGAAAACAGTAGCTGTATTTTTCCCCTCACGCATCCCTTCTCTGAAAGCTTTTCTTGGCACCAAGCAAGAAAATAGTAATCCTACCCCTGCCTCTGAGCTTGAAAGCGTGGCTTGACTTCTGTGCCCACAGCTTTATTTCAGAGCAGGCCAGCAGGGGGCAGATAGACAGGCTGAGGTGACTGACAGGTCCAGTCCAAGAGGTGAGCAGGAACCCAGAGGCTGACCGGGAGCTTTCAGGAAGCATCTTTCTCCTCTCCTTGGAGCTTCACAGTTGAGCCAATGAAAAGAAGCATCCAATTCAGAAAAGCCAGAACTTTTAAAGGGAAAATTGTTTCCATGGAGTTAAGAGTCCTCATATTACCATGGCTTTGGGATGAGGAAGGAAGGAAGGAAGGAAGGAAGGAAGGACACACACTATGCAATAACTTTAACAGATTTCACTGGACAGAAGTTAACAAAGAAAGTAGCCACAAGGCAAATCTGTATAGAATTGAAGGAATGGATATAAGCAAATTGCTATAATACCAGACTTGGGGAAAGCCCCCCCCCCCACTAATTCCCCAGGAAACCTCCCCCATCATGGATCCCAAGTTTCTGGTTTAGAACACATTCAGCTTATTATAAATGGGACTGTGTCAATATGTTTTCCCAATATCCCTCTCCCTATAAGGGGGGAAAAGTCTTATTATTATGTTATCCTGCCCTTGAGTCTCTCCCTCTCTCTCTCTCTCTTATGATCTTCTCAATGAGATACAACATCTGCAGCTCCAGAAACTGCAGACTAACACATGCCCACCTATGGGACCATTCTGCTCCTTCTGCCAAAGATGCACCTAAGGGGAGGGGGGAGGGAGGAGTTTCCTGCTCCTCTGTGCATTGCCCTCCTGTTTCAGCTTTGCCACGTAAGCTGGCTAGAGTCAATGGGGACTTTGGGACAGACAACCAGAGCGTGGGGGCAGGTAAGGTAATATTTGAGATGGGTTAAAAGTAAACCCTTGGGCTCTCTGCATGTGACTTCTTCTGAAGTCTTCTTGTCAGCTACTCACTGCACACCTGAGGACCATCTCTGCATCACTCAAAAGTTCTCAAGCAAGCCAAGGACAGATCAAGCAAGGGATTATCAAGACATTTCAGGATGCAAGCTAGAAAGAGCTCTCAGTGAATTTGAAATAATTCCCCTTTAAAAAAAAAGCCTGTGGATTTTGTAGTCAAAGTGTGGTACATCTAGGAAAGCGAACCAAGCCTTCCCCTCTGCCCCTCCCTTCTTTTCTTCACTTTGGCCAAATGTGTGTGAATTCACTCAGTTCAATCATCTCAACAAGTTCAAGCAAGGAGGTGGTGGGAGGGAATTTTCACAAGCCATCTCTTTACCAGTTTCAAAACTGGCCAACCACACCAAAAAGTAGGGGGTTTTTTTGTTCAAAAGGTCCCTTGCCGTCTTCTCGAGTTTCAGATCTTTCCATTACTGCACTCAGCAACCCACCTCCTTCCCAATTCTCACTTTGCTCCCACGGCGCTTTTAAAACTGGGCGGAGACGGTATTTGAGACTCACCGACCGATCCTACCTCTGGATTTCCGTCGAGAAATAAAGTTTACTGAATTCAGTTGGACGAGCAGAACCGGGGAGAATCTGGATCTCCTTAGGTTCTCTTCCCAGCATCCTTCCATACGCTGAAGTCAAGGAGCTCCTAATTCGAACTAAGGATCAGCCGAGGTCCGGGGCTCCAGCGGCGGCTCAAATTAACAAGGGAGTAAAGAAATCCTTGGAGCATACACAGAGTGCTCCCCAATCTAATCAGCGAGCAGATTCCAGAATCATACACACAGACACACACACACATTCATTTCAGGGAATGTGATCAGGGAGAGAGGCAGGTTCGATCCCCTATCTCACTTGTTAAGGTCACCTTAGAAATCAGGGGCTATGACCTGCCCTGATGTCGCCTCACCCCAGTTCCATCTCTTCTAGCCGGGGCTTATGAAGGGGGGGTCCTTTTGGCTCTCTTACCTCCTCGGACTTCCGCAGCTTGGATCAGAAGCACTGCCGAGACGAGAAGAGCGGGGAAAACCGAGTCCCAGAACCGCCGTTTCGTTTTCCACCTGGTGGACCACTGCCGACTCCTCTCCATGGTTCGCCCGCAACACCGGGAGCGCCAACGGCGACCCGCCCTCCCTTGCCGGGGCCCCGCTTCGCCCCCCGCGCTTCTCTCCGCCCGGCTCGCCCGCCGCGGCCGCTTCGGTCCCGCTTGTATTCCAAGAGACGCTCGGCCTCGACTCCCTCAGGGACCCATCGAGAGCCCAAGGACGACTAGGCTCCCCCCACCAAAAAAAAAAACCCCGCTCCCGGGAAAAGTGCCGGCTAAGAAGGAGGGTGGATTGGGGGCGACTTCGGATCGGCGCTGCCGGTTCGAGGGGGTCTAACAGAGCCCAGATCTGGCCCTTCCGATTCGCCTCTCCAGACCGAAAGGAGGAGAGGGGCTTCAATCCATACGCGAGGAGCGCAGCATCTCCACTAAAGGCTGCATCCCGCGAAAGGGGCTGGCCAAGAGGCGCACCGGGAAAGCGGCCGCGGTAGCGCAGAGCGAGCGAGAA
>JAOYMU010000263.1:4456325-4471864 GCA_025802295.1 Psammodynastes pulverulentus | reverse complement strand
GCATAGCTGGCTGGGAAATTCTGGGAGTTGAAGTCCACAAGTCTTAAAGTTGACAAGTTTGGACATCCCTGCCTTAGAACCTCTGGTCACAAATGCTTCTGACCACAACCAAATCGGGTTCTGACCAAAAAATTCACAAAATTTTTGAATCTGGTCATGAACACATACTCGGGTGGCGATCAACCATGACCCCTGATCCAGAAATTCCTGAAGATGAAACATTCGAAGACAAAGAAATCACCAAAGTTATGGAAAGAATTATGGTAATGACCAGAGGTTCTATTGTAAATGAAAAAAATAAATATCAGTTCCTTTTTCACTGCATGCTAGATACCCACTTTGCTGATTTCTACTACTAACAGTGCCTTTTCTTTTTAATATGCCCAAGGGATGTTTTTTTTCTGCCTAAGTGCCTTTTTCCAAACCCACAGATTCAGTTTGCATAGCAAAATGAGACAAGGAAACTACAATAAAGTTTTCAGGAGTGAGATACTACAGTTCCAGGAGGTCACCCTGCTCTGTTCAACATGCTTTGTATTGGATTGCTTGTATTGCTTTGGGAAGATGAAAAAGCATCCCCCAAGGAGGAACAATAAAACATTTCTAAACATCACCAAAACTCCATGGACGAATCTATGAAGTCATTACAAATCAAGCCCCTTGAAGAAGACTTTGTAGCCAGCTGATGCTGTCACTCACTGTGATAGAACCACTGATAATTGTATTCTCAACGCAAAAGTCTCATGACAAATTTGGATGGGAAAATGGGGAGGGTTTCCCCCAAAGATAGTTGGGATATTTATATAGAGGCATATATAGTCAAGAGGATTTTAATTCCATGCCATGTTTCCTGTATATTTTTCAAAGATAAATATAATGGAGAAATCTCTCTGTCCAAAACATAAAAGCTATTTATACAAAATCATGCCTAAGGCAGTTGGAAGTTTTTTGTTTTCTCTGCATTAATCAAGAAGCTTTGAAAAGTCACGCATGGCTTCACATGTAGAGTTCTCATGTCTAATTGTCTTGGTTTGCCCAGATTATGAATCATCTGAACAACAACTGAATTACCAGGGTCTTCCAAGAGCTTCCCTAAGGATATGTCCAAGTTACAATAAATGCCCAACTGGAATTGTGCTTACACACACACACACACACCTTTCTCCTTTCACAAAGGAATGAAACTTCTTCAGCCAAATATTTTCAGTTTCCATTCATGTTAAGAATGGTTTGAATGGTTTTCATAAATTGATAAATATCCAACATAACAGAATAACAGAGTTGCAAGGGATCTTGGAGCAGTGGTTGGGATTCAAATAATTTAGCAACCAGTTCTCTGCCCTAATGACCAGCTGAGTAGGCGTGGTTGGGTAATCATGTGACTGGGTGGACTCAGGTGATGGTAAGTTTGGGCTTACTGCCAAGAACCTTTAGCTGTTATATGGGTTAACCAAGAGGCAGTTTCTGTAAGCAGGGCAATAAAGATTAGGCTAGAAACAACACCAGAATGTTTCCTTCCTGCCTTCCTTACAGGATTAGCCTTGTAAAGTGGGGAAAAAACAAAACAAAAGGAGATTTCTTCCAACAACCGGTTCTCCAAACTGCTTAGAAAGTTCTCGCAAATAAGTGCAAATCTGTTGAATCCCACCACTGAGTATATTTATGTGAGATGATGAATGATCCTTACATTTATATAAAGCTATTGAGACTACCAGCTCTTGTTAGAAGTGTCTGAAAGGTATTTGACAATACCAATAATTAAGAAACATTAGATAATATCTATTTTCAGGACATTAGCATATAAGGCAACACTAAACCATTTTGTTGCTTCCATAATCTGAACTCAAACACCAATTAATAAGGAGAGGAGTATAGGAAAGGTAGCAATTAAACCTGCAAGATCAGCATTGATTAAGAAATTCCAGTAGCTCAGGAAAAAATAAGGCTGAAAGAATATATGTCTTCCAACACTGATTGTGAGCATATAAATGTGTATTCAAGGTCTTTAGCTATCTCCTTGCCAACATACAACAATTTATGGTGATTCTATTGTATCTTTAATGCATAAATCTCTGTTAAAAAAAGAGATGGAACACCAAGACATGCTCCCTAAGGTCAAATTGAAAATGTCAGTTTATTTTGTAGTGCATTCCTGAGCTGTGCATCAAATAGTTTGCTATAACCTTTCTTTTTACTGGAGTGTGGAATGATGAATGAGCGCAGGAAGGCAGTTCTACAATATTTATGGCTAGGCATATTTTTTTGGTTACCGAAGCCTTGTCCTTACCTCCCTACTCAAATATTAGATTACATTTATATTGATACTAGTCGTGAACTAGCTAGGAGTAGAATGGAATAAAATAGAACCCTTTTAACACTCCAGAAGGAAATAGTTGGCATTCCTGACTTTGTAACAAAACCAGCCACAGAAGAGTTACTGAGTTGACTAATTCAGGGTTATTAAAATTCTCCTCTTGTGAAGGTTTTCTTATAATCAGTAAATTCAAACAACAAAGAAAAATATTAGTAGCTTCCATAAATATTGAACAGTGCAGGGTGAACAGAAATAATAATTTATCAATGTGTAATTTATATTGCTGTACTGTACATGTAGTTACAACATAAACAGGCCTTGTGCTCTCCCTAACATGAGAAATAACTTACAATTACCTAACTTTCACATTTTATCATCAGGAACAACTATGTGGGATGTTTCGAGACCAACAATTTACCAAGTGGTTACATACGCATCTTTGGAAATTGTTTTGCTTTCACTCAGTGAGTTTCGTATTTGTTCATTTTTTATATATTTGCTAGTATATCTGGGTGACAGAAAAAATTCTTTTCACACCCTAAAGTTAAGTCTGCTTCAAACTTCCAATTGCCTGCTCCTATTTCTTCTGATTAACTTTCATTGCTACATTCTTTAAAACTACCGAGACTAGAAGAGAGATCCTTTGGCTCTATATGCAACGACTTCACACAACAAAATATCACAAAGGATGATGAGCATGCTACTCTTCAGATACTGCTGAAACCACTGCTCCTAGCATCCGTCCCCATCAGTGGTGGGATTCTTTTTTTTTTACTACCGGTTCTGTGGGTGTGGCTTGGTGGGTGTGGCATGGCTTGATGGGCATGACAGGGGAAGGATACTGTAAAATCTCCATTCCCTCCCCATTCCTGGGGGAAGGTTGCCACCGGTTCTCCGAACTACTCAAAATTTCCGCTACGGGTTCTCCAAAACTGGTCAGAACCTGCTGAATGCCACCTCTGGTTCCCATTAACTATGAGGCTATTGGGAGTTGTAATTCAGCCATCCCTAGAAGGCTGGAGGTTCTATGACCTTGAGCTATAAAAACCAAAACCCTAAAGTACATTCTCAGCACCTACTTCTGCACCGATCCTTCCCATCAGCTCAGGTTGACTATTAGACTATCCTTGAGAGAAAGAGCTGTTTAACAAACTTCAAGGTTATGTTCTTTGAGCAACCAGGTCTATGGTTTGCATAGATCCCTTGATTCTGACTTTTGGCCTCAGCTCTGGAATGATTCCAGGTCACATAGACCAAGTTGTCCTACACCCAAAGTAAATGAGAAGGCAGCAGAAAAGCCATAAAATACATTCTGCAAGGCACAGGGGAAAGACAGGAAATCTAAAAAACACTGCTGCATCTCTAAGTAATTTATAAATTCGTTTCTTTTTGATGTGTAGTGTGCGGGGCCAGGCATGCCCTCTCTAAAGGCAATAAGGCTACTTATACATGTAACAGCATGCAAGATAGAACTTCTTAAGTGATCTCACAGATGTTGGAACTCTCTGCAGTCCCGCTGCTGAAATCCAACGGCAAAACTAATTACAACAGAGTGTAAAAAACTTAGTGAACCAAAAAGGATTAAGACATTTTAGACGTCCTTGAGTACGTAGCAACATTGATCCACTCGAAGAACATTAGTAGATGCTTGCTAGGGTTTATGAAAGAGTGATTAATGGAGGTCAAAGGAGAAGGATCCGTGGCACGCTCCCAAGGAAACCTTGGTTTATTTTGAAGCACGCAGCAGCCAAAGTGGAGTCAATTGAAGCAATAGTGATGTTAAATTATAACCTTTAGGGCTTCTGGCGAGATTTTTCTCCTTAGTTTATATTGCTCTTAACAAACTCAGACAGATGTAGCACACGGTTTAAAACGAAGATAGTTGCAGAACAGTCCCATTTGTCTTAAAAATTCTGGCAAAAGGTACTAGGGGATGGAAAGATACTTCAAGCCTTCAGCTCACAGAAGAGGCAAAATAATGGGGCAAAGATGCAGAATTTACTAGCAAGATTTACTGTATGTGGCAGGTGTGGCTCTCCTCTTGGAGCCACGAACAAATATATGAGACAATGGCATATTACGCACATGATGGACCTTGGGTTCACTCTCATCTCCCATAACCACAGCACGAAGATACCTTGATGATCATTTTTAAATGTCCTTCTGATGATGGACTTGTCTCATCTCGAGCCCACAATGTAAACAGTTTAAAGTTATCTTCAGCTATTCTGGCTTTAAAATAAAGTTACCCACCATTTTTCTGATTTCCCCCCACCCCCACCCCATGAATATAACCTATGATACTTCCTCAGTGATATGGTTGCTGCCATAGTCTGGGGCTGGAATCTGACTGAAAAGAAAGCAGAGTGTTCATAGAATAACAGAGTTGGAAGGGACCTTGGAGGTCATCTAGTCCACTCCCCTGCTCCAGCAGGACAGAGTATTCCAAATATTAGCCTCTACCTAGGATCGAACTCACAGCCTCCTGAATGTGAGGCGAGAGTATGATAAAACAAAAGAGAAGGTGGTTTGCTCCCTGCTGCTTCAAGATGAAGTCTTCAGAGGTGACTATTTTTGTGAGTACATGGGCCAGTTCCTGGGATTGGATACCTGCCAGCTAAAGAATCAGTACCCCTGCCCCATCTCTCCATTGTTGCTTGTCACTCAACTCTGCCTTCCCAGATGTTTAGGTCCTGATGAAAGAGCAAGTAGCAGGTATGTCCAAGAGGACCTTTGCACAGATTCATGTTGTGTGCTGGTTGCACTCTTTTCTAGACCAGGAGACCCTTCAGGTGTATAAGGCGTATAGTTTGTGGAAATGACCTAGGTATTGTAAGTTAAGGATGCTGATAGGACAGAGTGCCACAGAAGGAGAAAAACTACAGATTGTCCTTGACTTGCGACCACAATTGAGCCCAGAATTTATGTTGCTAAATGAGACATTTGTTAAGTGAGTTTTGCCCCATTTTACTACTTTTCTTGCCACTGTTGTTAAGTGAATCATTGTAGTGGTGAAGTTAGTAACATGGTTGTGAAGTGAATCTGGCTTTGCCATTGACTTTGTTTCAGAGGTGTATTCTACCAGTTCGCACGAACCAATGGCAAAAAAAAGTTGCTGTTTGGCCGAACAGGTAGCAAAAAAGAGCTACCGGTTCAGCTGAACTGGTAGCTAAAAAAATCTCCGACGATCAGCTGAGAGGATAAAAGAATTCCTCTCAGATGATTGGCACGTGCATGCATGATAGGTACGCGCATATGCGTGGAAGGGGGGGCGCATGCACACACTCACCAAACCGGTGGTAGCACTGGTAGCAATCCACCCCTGCTTTGCTTATTAAAAGGTGACAAAAATTGATCACATGACCCTGGGACACTGTAACCATCATAAATATGAACCAGTTGCCAAGCACCTGAATTTTGATCACATGACCATGGGGATGCTGCAACGGTCCTAAGTGTGAAAAAAGGTCATAAGTCACTTTTTTCATTGCCATTGTAACTTTGAACAGTCATTAAACCAGGTTTGTCGAACTCACGGGCCGCGGGCCGGATGTGTCACACGCTGGTCATGCCCACGCCCAGTTTAGCAAAGGGGAAAAAAGTCCCGATACATCACGTGACAACGCTGTGATGAAGCCAGTTTGACACCCTTACATTAAATGAGCTGTTGTAAATCGAGGACTACCTGTATTTTAAAATGATCACTCCAACTCCATTATCAGAAACCATCTACCTGCAAAGAGACATTGCTTCACTCCGTATGTCCGTATTCTGTATTTATAGCAGCTATGTCCAATTGTGGCCCATGACCCCATGCAGCCTTATACAACTAGTAATTTGGCCCACATATTTGTAAACTTTTAACTCTGTTTTTTAATTTATATACATTAACTATGTTTTATATGTAGCCCAAGACAATTCCTCTTATGCCTTATGCCTTGGTTTTTTTAAGCCTATAGCAGGACTAGAACTCACAGAGTTCCTAGATTTCTGGAAGCTGCCTAGAACGGTCAAAATATGGGAAGAAGAGAACCAAAATCAGGGCCGAACAGTCAGCATTACTGTTGTTATCATCATTTCTTCAGGAATGTGGTCATAGCCAGTTGCTTTACCATTCCTCAAGTGACTTATCTGTCCTTTCACCTCTCAAATTGTAACAGGAGGCTGTCTTGGCAACTGGATAAGGTGATTGGGACCCAGGTGTTGTATAGCTGCAAAACCAGACTGAAAAAAACAGTCCCTGATTTTGCAGCCCTTGGCGGCCTTATATGGATGGAATGGCTTAAACCTTTGCTAATTATTGTCCAGAAAGTTGCATCTAATATCTATAGAATCACAGATATTGTGGAAAAATACTCTTGGTCTATTTTTCACAGTTTCCACATAGGGATCAAAACCAGATTCGTAATCGCACGCAAATATATTCTCAGTGGTTAAGCATGACTATTAGAATTGCCTTGCTCTTTTGTGAATAATCTGAGACACATTTTTTAAAAAGTTTTTACTATCATTTGGTAAACACCAGGAAGCTATTGAATAAAAAGCATTTTTGTCATATATCCAGAAGAATTTATTAATAATTTAGATTTTATTTCCATTAAAGGCCAATTTATATAGCGCATGCTATAGTTCTGTTCTGTAATCTTTTGCCATTTTTTTGTGTTCCAAAAACAAGTAGCCTTTCCCCCCCCCACTGCTATGTTAAAAGATCAGTGTAGAGGTGGTTCTTGAGTTATGACCATAAAGGATAGATAAAAATCATGATAGTTGTAAAGTGCATCATTATATCACCAATCCATTTTTATGACCTTGTTTTGTGATGGTTGTTAATGGGGCATTTTTGACAAAACCTGGAAATGAACATCCTTTTTTTTTTTAGCAAAAATAATATAAGTCATATGACCACAAATGGCCATAAATAGCAATAGCAATAGAACTTAGACTTATATACCGCTTCATAGTGCTTTATAGCCCTCTCTGAGTGGTTTACAGAGTCAGCATATTGCCCCCAAAATCTGGGTCCTCATTTTACCAACCTCGGAAGGATGGAGGGTTGAGTCAACCTTGAGCCCGTCAGGATCGAACTGCTAAACTGCTGGCAGCAGTAGCCTGCAGTACTGCACTCTAACTATTGTGCCACCACAGTTCTTGCAGACTGTGAGTGCCCGCAATACAAGCACCTGGCCATCGGGAAGACCTATAATCAAAATTTCAGAACCAGGTCTTAAGTACCTTTTGTGGCGAATCCATCATAACTTCAAAAAGTTGCTAAGTGACCAGTTGTAAGTCAAGAACTAGTGGAACTAGGATTCAAGATCAGTAGGTTGCAAACTAAGAGGTTTCTTTGCACCCTTTCATCACATGTATTGTATTATTTCCAACTGGCAATGTCTGTCTGAGATTTCCTTATCTTTTGTAGAATATGAATTAAGGTATACCCTGTCCAATATATGCAAGATTCCATACACATATCCAAAATTATATATCATTTTCTGTGAATAGTGAAAGTACAGTGAACCAGAATTTCATTCACAGGAAAATTATTGTATAATTTCAAGCTACTACGGATTTTTTTTAGGGCAGTGGAGAGAGCTGTAATTAAAGGAACAGTTAGAATTTCTGTTCACAATGCTTGCTATCACCTCACATGCTCATTTTTTCATGAAACAAAAAGTTTCCATCAGAAAAATAGGAAAACAATCTTTAAAAATCTTTTAGATTTTTTTAAAATGAAAAAGTGGTCATTTTTTCTTCAAGTCTGATGTCAGGAAAAACGGCCATATTACAAGTCAGACTACTGACTGAGCCATATCACTATTTGAAGCCCCAATATAGACAAGATGGAGATTTGATTGTAGGATAAAGCGACCAGATGTCCTGCTTACCAAAGCGGGACTTCACTGACCGGGGAAGGGGGGGAGCATGCATGCGCAGAAGGGTGGGGGCGAGCGCATGTGCGCATGCACAGAAGGGCAGGGGCAAACACACAGAAGCATGGTGGAAGCGTGTGCATGCGCAGAAGGATGGGGGTGAGCATGGCGAGAGCGCGCGCATGCGCAGAAGGGTGGGGGAGTTTTGGGGAAAAAATATTATTTTTTTATTCCCTAAACTCACCTCAAAGTCAAAAAGTCCCGATTTTTGATAATAATTAAAAAAATATTGTTTTTTTATTATTATTATTATTGAAAATCGGGACTTTTTGACCACGTCCCGGGATGCGGGACAAATTCCCGAAAAGCGGAACTGTCCTGCGAAAATCCGGACGTCTGGTCACCTTATTGTAGGATCATATCTACTTCTTGATTTTTTGACATGTCTTGCCTGATTTGAGACACAAGTTGTCTAACATGTATGGGAGGACCTATACTTAATGAGGGTTTGCCTGCAGATTTTTAATTTAAAGGGCTCCTTGCTTCTCAGCCATCTCCTTCAAGTAGGCCAAGCATTTCTTACCCAGGTCAGGAGAGACACATTACTAAATTCACAGGGTACTTGATGTTTTTTTTTCTTATCATTTAGTTATCTTTTCCCCCTTTTTTCTTTTTTTTAATGACTTCTAGCTGCCTTCAGTCACAATTTGGAACACATGCCTCATAAATGAATTGAAGGGTTCATTTAAAAGTTGAAATTACATCTTAGCTCAGCAGAGTACAGAGAAACAAATCAAAAAAATTATGACATTCAGTATTTAGTTGTAGCCAGGGATTTTTTTTTGGCACCGAAAGGCGCTGGAACGCGCCCGCCCCCCATCGCGCTAAAAAAAACGGAAGTGGTAGCGCACGATTGGTGGGGACGGAGCACGTATCAAGGTGCCAGAACGGCGTTCTGCCGAGCTCCGGCTCAAAAAAAGCCTTGGTTGTAGCTTTTATTTTGAATAGTTTGAGATTCCTGACTTTTGTGCTCCTTAGGATAACAGCGACCTTTCAACATTGGAAATCATCATCTCTATAACTATTTACATTGGTATTACATTTATCTTTGTATACCACAACCTAAAGTGTGAGGAAACTGGCGGTCTTCAGCTTTGATAAATCAATAAATAAGCTATTGGAAAGATGGAATAAACATTGCTAAAACTAAAATATGGAAGCCTAGGCATTACATCACCAACTGATAATATCTCTTAAAAATCTTTTGGGAGAAATGAAATAGTTTACCCTGATTTGTAATTTTTACAAATGTTTATATTAAGAAAGAGAAAATCATTTAAATTGCACTCAGTGTCTAAAATACTTTTAGCCGTATTATAGCACATTGCCTTGGAAATGCATCCAACTGGACAATGGGAAGGTCTTTCAGTCCAAACTGTTAGGTTTCTGCCAAATGCATATTAGAGCAAGATGGGGTAGTTTGTTTTATAAGTAGGAATCACCCCTTGGAAACTATTGGAAAAAAAGACTGCATGAAGTATTTCATATGTAAGCCACAAGAATTATAATATGAACATTTTTGTTCTTTTTTTTCCTCTCTTTTACTCTTTTAGGCACAGTAAGCAAAAGAGTGTATTTTTCATTGCAGACTTTGGCGTACAGTAGCTATTTGACTAACTATTAGCACATGGGTCTTTGGCTCGCTCAAAAGATGACCTATAGACTAAACAAGAGGATTTGGAATGTGGAACTATTGTTATGTTGAGATTAATCAAAAGAACCTTTAAAAAAACTAATAGCATGCAAATGAAGCTACCTCAGCAATTTTATTCATGTAATTTTATGAATAAAATTAATATTTATGTACCTTCCATAATAAGGTACTTTGTTGTAGTTATTTCTAAATAGCATCCAGTGGGTTATTTATATTAACATACTATCCTTTACAATAACTGGTTGTAGACATTATAGAAGGAGAGCTAGCTTAGTCAATGGTGGCAAAAAATCAGGAATGTAACAGCACCTTTTCCATTCACAAACACTTAATGCTTTTTAATAAAATTTGTTAGTTGGAAAAGGTACTACAAGATTCCTGACCTTTTTGCTCCTTAGGATAACAGCAACCCTTCAATGATATATAAAGAGATTTATTTATTTATTGTATTTATATAGATGGCTATCTTATAACCAATTCTGGGCAGCTCCCAATCAAAAGTCAAAACAGAATAAAAACAATAGTAAAATTATAACAAAAACATTAAAAGCAACATAGAGATATAATAGTGACATTTCTTCACTTCTTTCTCTTTGAATCAGATCATTCTGTTTTTATGTTACATATTTCACTTCTAAAGACTAACCAGATTGTTATTCACCCTACTGTTAAGTACCTAATGGGTCACGATACAAAGGATGCAATTTAGATAATTTTATTTCATAAACATTTGCTCAGAACTGAAGACTTAAGTACTTAACAGGGATCACAATACAAAGGATGCAATTTACACCATTTTATTTGGTAAACATTTGCTCAGAACTAGAGAAAATGATGAAATATATTGTTATTATATTGTATTCTAATATCATTATATTTAGTAAAATATTCAAACATGAAACCTGAGTGTCACTTTGAAGCTCTTTAGTTGTCCAGTATATGCTAAAATATTATGTATGACCCATGTGGAAGTTATGACTCAATGGAAAATGGAAAAAGAAAACCAGCAGTATACAAACCACTGCTTCTTAACCAGAGGTGGCCTAATTTTTCTTATCTTCTGAGGACAAGACTGTTTGTCTCCAATTCCTTAAAGACACAAATTGCGGAGGGAATGTTCAACACCACCTAAAAATGGTAGAGACTTCTACTGTACCTAAGGGTTAGCTATGTGGCATGCAACTATGTCCTTCAGACTAGGAACATGGACCAGAAAATAAGAAGGCACGTTATTGCTGCTCTGCACATCTGCTTTTGAGAGGGAGTTACTGCCCTGTTTTCATATCCCTTGAAGATAAAGATCTTTTATTATTATTATTATTCTTACTCTCATAAGGTAACATTTTAAAATCAAATGCTGTGGTTGGAAATTCTGAGCATGGATGAAATGGAATGCAGAAGGCATGCAGTCTATGATCTTCCAGATGTCACACAATGATTCTCTTACAAAGAAGCCTGTCTCAGCACTGGATAGAGATTTTCTGATTAATTTACAGTAGTTAAATGGAAGGATGGAAAACCAGCACCCAAGAATGATATTAATGGATACCTTCCAAATCTTAGCCGAACATCAGGTGAAAATCTATTAGATGTCTCTACAAGATCATTATGGATGTGTTGAATGTCTGCCTTTTTCTATTTCTGTAGTATCAGAAACTGTTTAGAATTACAGAATATGCAGGCTGAACTCAATCAGATGGAGTTACAGAAAGTGACTGGATGGACTAGGAACTTGTTCAGTTTCTGCATCTAAAATTATTTCAAATTTGCTCAGATTCACAGGAGTATTTATATCAAGGTATTAAAAAATGCAATTTCCCCAATGTCTGCCTAGGTATTCTTCCAAAGATAACCTAAAACACCAAGGTGAATTATGATGCAGAGACCCCCATTATAGCAATAAAGTTCAACATTATCTTCACAACTTACACTTCATGGTACATTAAGGCCCTAATACAGTTTCTGGAGCATAAACAAAGAGGGGAATAATCTTCATACCTATAAGAAAATATTTAAATTAACGTTAAAAAAACTTAATTTAAATTTACATATTTTTAAATAATAGTATTATTTTATCAATAGAAGATTTAGCCTATCACATAGCTTAATTTAGCATATATGGGGGGAGGTGATCAGTGATTTGTATGCTACTTATTTTTATTCCTGGGAATAAATGAAAGAAATTGGGCAATACTTTTGAGATATCTGTGAGATAAACTTCAGTTCAGATCTTATCCAAATATTCCACTTCTCCCTCTTAACTGTAGCAAAGTTACAGTCCTCCCAGGAATATAAAGTGGCATACAACTCCTTCACTCCATCCCCTAAATCTACACACAAATACATAAAACCCAAATAGATCTCATTACTGTGGGGGAACAACTGCTACTTTCATCACTCCAAATATACAATGTCATTTTTTGCACACATCTTACAAGAACCTTAAGAGAAGCAGCTGTTTCTTGGGGCCACAGATAACAAAAATTATCTCCCTCAAGAAAAAGATCCACCTCACACAGCTGGGATGATAACAAGAGTCCATTATTTCTACTTGCCAGAGCAAGAGGAATCCAATGTGGCTGAGAGACAGAGAAAGATATTGGTGGGTTTGGTTTGACTTTCAAATTTCTCCAACTTCGGGGCGATTATACCGAACACAAAAATAGCGAAGGGCACTCCAGGCCCCTCCTTCTATTCCTGAGAGAGAAGGTAGCATTTGTGTAATAAAAAAAGGCATTTACAACAAGCCTGTCAAGTAGATCAAGTTCGAAATCTAGATTTGACCCAAATCACTCTGCCTTTTTAACTCGCGCCCTACTCTACTGCGCCGATTTAGAGGGGTGGGAAAACGAATCACAACTAGACGCGACTCCAAAGACCACATCCGTATGGATTGGTGTTTGGCACCTGGGAAATGAAGAGATTATTTAAAACCCAGATGGCGGCTGGCTGACCGGCAGAGGAACGAAGGAAAAAAATGGGAAAATTGTGATGTCTTTGGTGCTCTCTGAGCTCGGTTGTTTGCTTGCAGACGTTTCATTACCGACTACCCCTACAAGCAAACAACCGATCTCCAAGAGCAGCAAGGTCTCCAACAGTTCAATTCCAAGCTACATATGTATTTTCTTATATTGAAAATGGAAAAAGGAAAGCTGGGATGGAGGAAGGTATTAAGGGCCAGCCGGGAGGTTTAAAAAAATGAGAGAGAGATGGGAGGGTGAGGGGAGGAGGGAAAGCAGCAGAAAGCATTAATGAAGTGGACAAACAGCGACGGGATCAAATATAATTAAAGCAACCAAAGTAAATTTGGTTAAACTGTCGAAAGAAGGAGGAAAGTTGCTTTCAGAAATGCTGCCTCCGCCGAGAATAGCCAGCTCCGGCCTAATATCTGGTGCAAGGAGGGAATGCTTTCATGCTCCCAGTTCACATCTCAAAATACCATTTTTGTGTTGTGTTTTTGTACTTCAGCAGTGCAAACGAGATGTCAGCCAGTCGCATTCCTATCCTGGGAACCGCATGGAGAAACTGGTCATCTTGACCCGATTGTAATAATCGTTGGTAGCTTTTCCAAGATCGTTCTAATGCTATAATGTTTTTCATCCTGCCTCTCTGGCTTATCCAATTTCTCCTTTTTCCTCTAGCCTTGCCAATGATAATTATTGTAGACCAGAGTTTTTTCAATCTTAACAACTTGATGTGTGGATCTAGCATCCTGGCTGGGGATTCTGGGAATTGAAGTCCAGACATATTCAAGTTGCTAAGGTTGCAAAACACTGTTATAGACCATCATCTCCCATCACATATCTAAAATGTGACATATCCTGCTTGCAGATTATTTTTTAAATATTTTTTTATTTTATTTCTAAAATTAAAATCCAAATCCAAAAAAGATAAGAAAAAAGACAAGACAAAAATACAAAATCAGAAAATAGCACAATATGAACAAGTCTGATAACCTAGCTGCCCTGACTGTGAGTTTAATCCCGGCCCGGGACAACTCAAATGAAAGATTCAAAATGTCCTCCTTTGTCCTCTTTTTTGTTTTATTATGTCCTCCTTTTGGTATCCACGTATCTGGCAACCCTAAGTAGGAGTAACTTGATAGCAGGTTTCCAATATTTAAGGGGCTGTCAGAAAAGAAGAAGGTCAATCCGAGGGTAGGACAAGAAGTAATGGTTAGAAATTTATCAAGGAGAGATCCAATCACGAAGGAGAAATTCCTGACAGTGACTGCAATTAATCGGTGGAAATAACTTGCCTCCTTTATGAAGAGATTGAATGGTCATTTGTCTAATATGGTATAGGGTCTCCTGCTTGAGCAGAGGGTTAAACTAGAAGACCGCCATGATCCCTTCCAACTCTGTTATTTTGTGTTCTGTATTTCTACTATGTCCTGGATTTTTCTGATAATTTAGTACTCTGCTGATATCTTAGCTAAAAAGCTATAAGGAAAACATTTCATTAATATCAACCAGTAAATCAAGTCCAAATACGCTCTCTTGAAATCAACCTTAATTGAGGAAAATGGGGAAGGCAAAAACCTATTTTCCCAGATTGTTTCAAAATAATATTCTGTACTGACTGGGTTAATATTTCCAGCTGTTTTTTTTTTTTCAATTGCCTAGCAAGGCAAAAAAGAAATAACTTTAATTGCAACCTTGATATTCTGGCCCACAGTGTTGCCAAAGCAAATGTTATGCAAAGGTCAGCTTAGAAGAATCTGAGCATCTCAGCTAATTACAGCCACACCAGTAATAAGAAAGGTTTTTGCTATTCTGCAATACGGTAAAGAAAAAAAGCTGACTTGGCTGATGGTGAAACTCCAAGAATAATTCTATTCTTACAACGCCACTTCTGTTAATTTATAGTAATTTTGGGTTTGGGGTCTGCATTGTTATGAAATACACAACAACTGATCAGGAATCACCACATCTGCTGCAAACCAGGTTAAGTAAACTGCCTTGATTCATACCAGTGGCCACTTTCAACTGATCAGTGAAAAGCTTCACAAACAACAAACTGAAAAGGAAATTTCAAGGACCGATTGTTGTTTTTCATTTCTGAAGTCCCTTTCCTCGACTGAAAGTCTGAAACCCTATCCTATTGCCCACCCCTCTGAAACAATTTCATCGTGTGAAAACCATGATAAAAGAAAGTATGCAGGGGATTTTACAAAGCACGTTTGCACAACAATAGAAGAAAATGATGAACTTTCCATAGCAACGAACAATTTTGCAAACTGCACTCCAGTGATTATGATGACTCAACATTTTGGAGTGGAAAATCCTGTCAGCTGTAAAAGAAATAATTATCGGCATGTGTCCAGCAGTTAAGTGGTTCTTATGGACAATAATCTGTTTACTGTTTTATTTACAGTCAAAGAAGGTGGTCTTAAACTACTCAACAAGATTCATAAACCTGAGTTTGTATGCAACACTTGTGGAGTGTAAGACAAATGCTAATCAAACCATTTTTTTTCTTTTTCTGTAGTAAGACAATGGTCTTTCCTGTGCAAAAGAATGACATTTCATGATCTGAATGGTAGCTACTTTGAACCACCTTGGAGATGATAGATAGATAGATAGATAGATAGATAGATAGATAGATAGATAGATGATAGATAGATAGATAGATAGATAGA
>JAOYMU010000263.1:4308411-4319097 GCA_025802295.1 Psammodynastes pulverulentus | reverse complement strand
AAATTCTCTCTTTATCTTGAAACAAAGTGAGAGATGAGAGTTTTTGTGAAAGAAGCTGTTTTCGGAAAACTTCACACTGTGGCTGTGAAGCTATGGGGATAGATGATGTAATGCATGTGCAGGTTTCTCTCAATGACTTGCCCAAGCAAGAATGTAAATTGCAGCTGTTATACAGACAGTTCTCAACTTACAACCATTTGTTTACTGACTATTCAGACTTAACAGTTGCACTGAAAAAAAGTGACTTGCAAGTTGCCCTTGCACTTAGAACAATCGCAGCATTCCCATGGTCACATGATTGAAATTTGGGTGCTTGGCAACTGGCGTGTATTTATGGATGTTGCAGCCACTGGGGTCATGCCATTTGCAATCTTCCCAGTTGGCTTTCAACAAGAAAAGACAATGGGGGAATCTGGATTGGCTTAATGACTGTATGGTTCATTGAGCAACTGTGGTGATTCATATAACAACTGTAGCAAAAAAAAAAGACTGTAAAATTGGGTGTAACTCACTTAACTGCCTGCCTTAGCAATGGAAATTTTAGACCCAATCGTGGTCGTAAGTTGAGGACTACCTGTATGACTATTCCTCTTAAATCCCAAGGATGAGGCCTGTTCCCTTTTATACAAATGATACAATCTGCTTCTCAAAGCTTCCTTAAACAATTGCTCCAAAAGAAAGAACTTTAGAATAAAGGGAGAACAACAGCCTCAGGAATAGAGCTTGGGTTTCTTGTGTGGATTGCACTTGAGCTGGCAAATAGGTGTTTTATTAGGTTATAGTGAAGGAGCCTTGGTGGCGCAGAAGACAGAGTGCGGTAATTGCAGGTTACTTCTGCTTACAGCCAGCTGCCTGCAATTTGGCAGATCGAATCTCACCAGGCTCAAGTTGACTCAGCCTTCCATCTTTCCGAGGTGGGTAAAATGAGGACCCAGATTGTGCGGGCAATATGCTGATCCTGTAAATCGCTTAGAGAGGGCTGTAAAAAGCACTATAAAGCGGTATATAAGTTTGTGCTATTGCTATTATAGAGAATCTGGTCATTTCCAAGTCAGCAATACTTATTCTAAGAGAGGTTCATAGATGTTGCACCATTTCTTAGGCAATCTATCTATATCCACATACACTCCAGTTCACAAACAAGCCAAGTCTAACCCATTCCAAGTCCTTACCCAGGGTATATAACTTTTCACAGTCCATACTCCAGTTCTGAAAACACAGGGAGCCAATGCTGATGGAATCCAAAATCATTGCTATCCCAATTTACATCCTCATAAATTTTGCAGCAGAGCCCAACTGGAGGTTATTTATTTGCAGGACCTATATGACCCATATCTCATATAATGATTCTAAGAGGCTCATAACAATCCCTAAAAAAAAGAATACAAACAGAAGTACCCTTTCCCCAATCAGGCACCAGACCAAGCAGCTTCCCAGACGTACAATAGAAAAGCAGCAAATTGGGTCTATTAAACAGTGAATTAGCTTTGATACAAAAAGGGAGACCAAATTATTTTGACCTACTATTAGCCCATTGAGAAAGTCCAGACAACAATGAAATGCTAGCTTATTGCAAGGTTACATTAACATAATCTTGCAAGTCAGACAATCCCTCCCAACCTTTGCATTCTGTGAGTTAATGATTCATTTTCCTTTCAAATATCATTCTTTTTCTTCTATCTAGAGTGCCTCTGTTGATGCTTAAGCTGAATTTCGTGCTTTCCATTGGGACCTCTTAGAAACAACTAAGCGGCCATTCATTTTAACTAAAATTAATTTATACAATGCCTTTTCCCTCTCTGAGCCTCCTTTTAGAATTGCCTTCTTACAGAATGTGTAAATCCTTTCCTGTAAAAAGGATTACTTACTCAGGGGTCTTCAAACGTGACAGCTTTAAGACTTATGGACTTCAACTCCCAGAATTCTTCCTCCATTCATGTTAGCTCAGGAATTCTGGGAGTTGAAGTCCACAAATCTGAAACTTGTCAAGTTTGAAGACCCTTGACTTACATCCTTGATATCTACAATGAGAGTGTTGCTTAAGGGAGAATTTACAAATTCAAATTCCAGGAACATCTTCAAGGAGATAGCATGGTTCTAGTTGGGCATCGATTGGAAGAGCAAAGGATTTTTTTTTAGAACCCGGAGAAAACAGGATTCTAGAATCTTGAAAAGATCATCCAAGAATAGAGAATAGTAGAGTCAAATCACTACTGTATATCTAGGTTAATAAAACTGCCAAGGGAGAAGGATTAATACGGTTGTGTTCTCTTGGGGACCTTCTGTTGACACCACAGCTTGAGCTAGGCTTCTTAGATGAATAATTAAATTTAATGAGTTGCCATGGGGAAACCTTGTTGAATCATTTGCCCATAGATATGTTTATCATGGGAGGCCTCTCAAATATAAGATCATTACATAGTTTTTACATTTCTTGGAGTTGGCAGGTTCCAACTTCCAAGAGTTTTGTAGAGTTCCTCAAAAGTGTAAGTTATCTATCTTATGGAACTTTGCAGAAGTGTGATGCTTAGTGAGTTTGAGTACACAGTTCTGTGAAGATTGTGTTCATATTTAGCTGAAATGTGGTCTCTGGAAAGCTGGATGGCTCTTTTTTTGGAATGGTAGTAAAGTAAATACAGTTTCTAGTTTGGTTATTCACAGTTCTTGCAAAGCTTCCTGAGTGATCCCAGTTGCTTGCTTTTCAGAAAAAGCCCATTAGCAATGAAATATATACCACAAAAGTACAATCTTTTGTGCATGCCCTGTTGAAATGTAAGATAAAGGAATATTGAGAAGCTTTGGGAGAGGGGGGTGGATATGATTGGAAGTACTCTGCCTCCTTTCTTAGCTTGAAAATATTCAGCTAGGCTTCATATCGTCAGCAGAGACAATATGAATAATGTTCACATGAGGTTCAGTATAATGATGTTACCAAGTTGGTAATGAAATGACTGCAAGCAAACAGTCAAGTTCAGAGAGCACCAAGGACTCCACAGTTCAACCCTGAGCTACAAATATTCTCTTTTGTTATCACAGCAGAGAGTAACATAGAAAGAGAGCAGTTGTTACTCCCATTCTTGAATTATGTCAATTTTGAACAGATGTAATGGCTGCTATCTGCCTGTCCAAATGGATCTGACCTTGTTTTTTCTCGACTGTATCCTTTTTCTTTCTTTCACCCATTTCCATTTCTAGCATCTTTCTCTTCTAAACTTTTTCTCTCCACCCCAGTCTAGAGATAATTAGTCTTCGCAGCTCCCTCTCTCCATTAGTCCATCCTCTTGATGGTTCCTGCAGCTAGCTTGAATTGCAATCTGCAGCAATAAAAAGATGTAGATCCAGGACCTTCCTTCAGCACCTGTTGCAGTGTAATTTTCAGTGTCAGCTCTTCCAGTTTTCTGGGAACAACTAGCAACAAAAAAAACCCCCCTTCCTTGGCTTCGTCTCTCAGTTCTTCTCTGACCTTTCCAACCATTAACACAGTATCCTTATTAGAAGTTGCATTTCATCATTTCATTAATTTTCTTCCTCATAGCCGAGGCAAATGACATCTTGTGCTCTTTAAATAAATTAGAAAGGATTCTAAATTTTGTTACTTGTTTCAGAATCACTTTTGTTTTCTTGTGTAAGATGCCTGCAGTTCTAATAGCTATGCATTTAAATGTTCTCTACTAAAGATGCTTTTTTTTCTAAAGTGTTGAATATCATAGATAGATAGATAGATAGATAGATAGATAGATAGATAGATAGATAGATAGATAGATAGATTTTTAAAAAGAAACAGTGTATTAAACTAAATAAGGTGTTTAAGTGGGTCTGATGTCCTCTGCTTAGTTACTGTAGGGCAGATTTAGAAGGTTTATTGTATTATTTATTATCCAAATAAAACATGAATAGAATGGAGCTTTAAGTTTGTGTGAATGGCTGCTTTGGATTTCAAATATTGCTAATTTGGCAGCTTTCAGAGGTGGGGAAAATAGGATGAGGAACGAATATTATGTTTTTCGTTGCCTTGAGTTATTTATAAAAATCATGAAGGCAGGGATATAAATATAAATACAGTCCCATCCAGTCACTATTTCCAAAGTTGACCATTCGAACCTCACTCTATAAAAAATGGCCATTAGGTCTCTGTGGCCTACAGTTTCCCTGAGTTTCCTCAGCAAATATATCATATTAGCTGGGAATGATGGAAATTATGAAAATTATGACCATTTAATGACTCCCATGCTGGGAAGATTATGCCTTTCCATTGTACCTGTTTCAAAAATTCTCCTTCTCAGACTTACTACTGTACCATTACTGTATTTTCTTTGGTTGTTGAGCCTGGTGAACAAACAAAAGTTTCTTCTGCCTTCTTAATACTTAGTTCTTGTGTGATGATGATGATGATGATGATGATGAAGAAGAAGAAGAAGGAGAATATATGGCTTTAAACATGGTGTTGTGACAATAAGTCAAAATTTAAAGTGTATAATTGGTAAAGGTGCTATGTTCTCCAACAGGAAAGCAAAAGGCTACTGAGAAACATAACACTATGTGCCAAAGCGAACATGAGGAATATTGTGCTGCTGTTTCTCTTGGTAGCATTTGGACTTTACTGGACCCAGTACAAGTCCAATCCAAAACCTTTAAGGACCTCTATTGTCCATCTTTTTGAATGGCGCTGGATTGACATTGCTCTTGAATGTGAAAGATACTTAGCCCAACATGGATTTGCAGGTGTTCAGGTGAGTATGTGTCTCTCTTTAGTCATGGCTAAATACCCAGTAATAGACTCTGAGCTTCCATATTTTCTTCTGACTTGAAATTTTGTAAGATGCAATCCCAGCACATCTGATAGCATATAATTAGAGAGATTGGGCCACTCTGAATAGATAAGCCACAAACATCTTGCGTAATATAATAGCTCCAGTGCTTCCTGAATGCACTAGGGGAACAAGCAAATTTGGCCCTGACATATATAGTTGTGAAGAGCTCAGCATACATAGAGGGAGTCTTTGTTCTATAGCCATTTGTTCAGCGACAATTCTAAGTTACAATGCTGCCAAAATGAATTGTGGTTCTGACCAGTCCTCAGAACTCTGGCCATCCTAACAACTTCTGGGTCATCTGACTGGAATCCATTTTGCTTGGTAACAAGGTCATATAAATGATTGGTTGCAGTACCCTGCAATCACATGTTTGACATTTGTAAACTTCTCTACTGGCACCCCAGAAAGTCAGTGACCAAGTAGGTAGGGAAGATTACAAGTCACTTAGGTATGTTTCCCTTAGACCCATGTAACTCTCTGCATTTGCACCAACCACTCACACACCCCAACATTCTCACTGACTTGCATTGCACACCCTCTCATACTCTCCCTCACATATTGTTCCCAACCTGAACCATTCATCTTCCCTGATCCACATCACAGCCTCCCTGACTTTTTCCAAACCCAACCCATGCTGCATCCTGGTGCACCCTTCCAAACTCGCATCACAGTTCTCATGCAACCCCTTACACTCACACATCCTCCCCAACCTACCCTGCATCCTCATGCAACACAATCTGGGGCTTCCTTGGAAACAGGGATCCTGATCACTGAGTTGGTTAAAGCAATCTACTCTCCGGTGATCTTTATTGGCATTTTATATGAGAGAGATACAGGAAACAAACAGGTGTAATTGCCTGTGTGTAGATCTCATCCTCTGCACTTATGCAAACTGTTTTGTGGAGTCATTAATCTTTTCGTCAAAAAAGTTGGGGATTGCTCATGGGAAGAAGGCAGGAGAATAATTTGCTATTTTTCTGCTGCTTTTTCTGTATAGTGCAATATTAATGCAGTATCGGGTTTTCAATTCAATTTATAGAATGTGAAGGATGTGTGTTTGTGTTTGTGTTTTATTTTTATAGTCGTACACCGAAGAAGGTATTTAATTTTGTTATACGAGGTGCAATGACAATAAAAGTTAACTTAAGTTATCTGTATCCAGATTCATAACAGCAATGATAATAATTTATTATAAAATTGTTTAGTGAGGAGTGCAAAAGATTTCAAATTTAAACCTTTTCCAGATTAAATCTCCCAACATTGAATTCAAAACACACATTACAGTCCCATTTCCTATTTTTATAGGAGTAGTTTATCCTGAAACAGTTGGCTTCATATTAGCCTCTACGTGAAGCTCAAAGGGTCTTCTTTCAGATTAAAATAGTTTCAGATAAATTGACCAGCCAAATTGAAGTTCAAAACAGTTCAAACTTGAAATGCTTTATATGCCTTTAATTGACCATTGTTTTGGTTACTTTCATATTTGTCCTGATATTCTTCTTTAAGCTATGAATTGGTTGGAACAGATAAGATTAATAAAATTGAATAATAAAGATCTATAATATTTTTTCTCTTACCTGCTGATTCTCTTTCTGAATGTCTAGGTTTCTCCTCCAAATGAAAACCTTGTAATTATGAATCCCTGGAGGCCATGGTGGGAGAGATACCAGCCAGTTAGTTACAAGTTATGTTCACGCTCTGGAAATGAAAGTGAGTTCAGAGATATGGTGACTAGATGCAACAATGTTGGAGTAAGTGGCCTTCACTACTTTAGGGCTTAGTTGAGGGGAACAGGAGATGTGAGGTCAAAAGCAATCATAAGTGGAAGTTACGTTTTTTTTTAATGGTGTCTTATATTTGTCCAATTTTCTAGATCAGAAGTTCTTAATAGATAGAATTGATTCTATATAATAAAACATTCCAATTCCTCAAATTTCCTTGGGGGAAATTTTTTTAAAGCAATAGAATCATTTTTGATATAACATATTTTTTTATAATTAAAGAAACAATTTCCTATAGTCTGGATCAGTCTGAAAGTTGTAGGAGGACATAGTCTAAAAAGGATCCATCAGCCGAGTCAATTTCCAAGCTTGCTTGTCACCAAAATGTCTTCATCAGTTGCACTGTTTATATGTGTGTTTTCAATCCTCATTTTATTAGCATTCTATGTTATATAAGACTATGTTCTCAGACTTTGCTGGATTAGTATTTTTATGATAAGCATCAGTTTTATCCAGATGTCATTTTGACATATATTCATGTAATGCTAACACCAAAAATCACTGCTAAATTGCTCTAGATTGGTGTTGGCACAACTCTGTATTCTATTGAGTGAAAACAATTGTGTCATTCTGCATATTGTCCTGAAAGAAATGAAGATTTGAGTCATACATTGGCATTGGGCTCATTCCCCAGCCACAGGGATGTATTTTCTTTCACTCCTTGAGATAAAAGAGAAATAATGTTCTAAAATGCTGCCCTAGCCGTGGGGAAGAGAGAAGCTGGCAAAAAGAGAAGAATGTAGTAGGTAAGGTATTGGGATCTTAATTGGAATAGTGACTGCAGTCATGCAGTGCCTGTTAAGGTGCTTTGTTAAGCTTTTGCTGGCAAGGGCCATAGGAAGAGAGGCAGCTGTAGAGATCACCTCTATGTTCAGTGAGCAATTGAGGTGAACATGTCAACATTATTTATTAAAAACAATATGTATTCCCGCTTCTGAAACGTGCAACCCATGCAACATTTATTCAATAAAGCCAGAGATTAGGAACAAAATTGTTGGTCACTTCTCCCACAGTCAGTATGCATGTGGAAAACTTACCCTGGGAAATCTAGTGTAAGACTACCCCTGAGTGTATTGTTAAATGTCTATGGAGATTCTCAGTCATCCAGGTCATAATTGTCCTAAAGGTGCTTCTTCAACTCTGGGAGCTGAAGAAGCTTCTTGGATGAGAAACGAAACGTCTTCAAAGAAAAATCAGAAAGTCTAGTTGCCTTTTGAAAAAGCACATTTGAAACAAGAGTACCCCTGGTTTTCCATTACATTGATGGTCCCCTGACCAAGCCACAAAAACGAAAAGAAGCTTAAAGTGATGAAAGAGAGTATTCCAGCTTCGATGCCAGTCACAACAGAAATGGACATACAGGCATGGACCTTAGATGTAAGTGGATGATTCTCAGAGGTGGGATTCTGTCGCTATAACAACCGGTTCGGTGTTCGCACGTGAACAGCAATGCAAAAATCCTTACCTGCTATGTTATTTAAGGGGGAGTAACATAGCTGAGGAGCGGCAATCCGCTCTTTTGCGCTAATCAGCTGGGATGATAAAGGTCAGTACAGTGCGGGGGGGCGGACGGATGGGCCCACATGACCGTTGGAGCTAACCGGTTCAGTCCCAGCTGATCTTCGAAGCAAGGGGTTTGCCTGAACCGGTCTGCACCGGTGGAATCCCACCCCTAATGATTCTGCAACAAACCAATTAAAATTCAGCAAGTTACTGACCTTTGAAGGCTCTTTCTGGGTAGATCAAGAATTTATGCACAGGTCTTTTGCTGTGATGCGTGAGAAAACACCACTTTTCTGTTGGATTACCTTAACAATAGGCCGACAACAAGATGGAGGCTTTGATGTCAGGATATGACTTTAGCAACTGTTAATTAGGATGTGTTCACGGTGGGGAAAAGAAGTTGGATGGATGGGCCCATAATGGGGTAACAGCTGCATATTTGTAGTTTTATAATATGCTGCTCTAGTAATATAGAGGAACTACATTAGCATAAAAAAATTATGTTTCCTTTCGATGTATCTACTGAAAGAATGGGACAGTCGTATGCCTCCTTATTTGTTTCATGTATATTTGGGTTTTTGGAGTGGCATTGATTGAAATTGGGAAAAGTATCTTCTGTATTAATATGATAACATTTGAAGTGGGACACAGTTTGCAAAATGTGGGAATTGCATTAAAAAGACCATTCCCCTGAATCTGGCAAGTGCTAATTGTAAATAGTTCTATAGAAAAATTTGTAGACCGAAGCATGAACCACCTTATTCCTTATACAGAAACAAATGGGAAGAAAAATCCTTTAATATGTTATTAAAACTAGCCCAGATGCCCCCAAAGAATGTTTAAGATTCTGATTTTTTTTTTAAATACAACAACCAGGGATGACTGAGAAAAATAAATAAGCTTAAGAACGTTAAGGTTTTGTAGTCAACCATTTAGATGAAATGTGAAGATGGATATTACAGATTGAATAAAAGAGTTATTGAGAGGTGTTGCAAGAATCAGATTATATTTAAATATGGGTGAAACTTACAAAGGCTAATACTCATTTTCTCCCATTTCTGTGAACACGAAGCTGAAAAATCCTAGATTTGTCTCTTGCCTTGGGCAAAGTTCAAGTTCCTAGCTTCAGGAGAAAGCTTATGTTAGCAACACCAGACTACGTACATTTTTCTGCTTTCCTGGTTATGTAACCATTAGTGTGCTGATAGCTGATTATCAATGGCTGAAG
The DNA here is from genome assembly GCA_025802295.1 of Psammodynastes pulverulentus. Taxonomy (NCBI): domain Eukaryota; kingdom Metazoa; phylum Chordata; class Lepidosauria; order Squamata; family Psammodynastidae; genus Psammodynastes; species Psammodynastes pulverulentus. Next base: position 4,309,771 of record JAOYMU010000263.1, on the reverse strand, counting down.
ATTGTCTTAGATGGAAGAGTACAACAGGAAGAAGAGAAAACAGAGAAGAGGATTGTGTTCTAGGTAAAACGTAACTGTTTTTATATTTTGAACAAGTTTTTCCTTATTAAGGCTTGGTCATTTTCAAATGCAAGCATTTCAGTTGAGACTATGAATACTTTGTACATAAGGAAAGACTTTGTGTTAAAAGAAGAAAAAAGACATGTGTATGATCAAGTAACATTATGTATATTTTGCTTGTATCTACAATAGGTTCATATTTATGTGGATGCTGTATTCAACCATATGCTCAACTCTGCAGCCGGATCTGGCAACCGTGGAATCTGTAATAGCTATTTCAATGCAGAACACCATGATTTTCCTTCTGTCCCGTATTCGAGATTTGATTTTAATGATCCAATATGTAAAACGCCCAGTGGGGATATTGAAAACTACAGTGATCCTATTCAGGTAGGCTTTCCCATTTTGATGTGTTCTGTGGTGGTATAAGTTTTATTATTACAAGTGGTGGTTTGCTATAGATAAATGCAGTTTTCCATTTTTGAAGCAAAACCTTAATTGCTCTTGAAGATGAAAATGCCAAACCGAGCACAGGTTTGTGAGTATTATTACGTATACTCTATCTTTATATGCCAGAGGGGAGAAAGAACACTCTTAAGGCAATTGTGCTTCTCGATGGCAAATACTTAGGTAAATGTGCTGGCTGCTTCATAGAATGCATAAAAGACAATTTTGTGATATGCAGCAGGGACTTTGAAAAACTCCTGCACCTTTTTAGACATACGCAGATACTGAATGAGAGATATAAATATGAGATTGGATTTGTTAAAAAAAAAAATCAGAGGAGAATCTTTGATCGTCTGATATCATCTAATGTAACCAGTTTTGTGAAGGTGTCTGAACTCCTTGTTGTGATCAGAGTGATTGTGTGAATAAAAAGGTCTAGTGGTTAAGGCATCAGGCTGGAAACCAGGAGAGTGTGAGTTCAAATCCCACCTTTTCCATGGATGACCTTTGGCAAATCAGCCCAAACCAGAAGTGGTATTCAGCAGGTTCTGACCAGTTCTGGAGAACCAGTAGCGAAAATTTTGAGTAGTTCGGAGAACTGGTGGTAGCCTTCCTCCAGGAGTGGGGAGGAAATGTAGATTTTTATAGTATCTTTCCCCTGCCATGCCGACCAAGCCACACCACACCCACCAAACCACCCCCACAGAACCGGTAGTAAAAATTTTAGAATCCCAGCACTGGCCCAAACCACTTCACAGGGTTTCTGTTGTGGGAGAATCAGGCATCCGTATCATCTCGGACCTAGCCCTCTTCCGGAAGAACCTCAAAACCCTGCTATTTATCCAAGCAGGGT
>JAOYMU010000263.1:3994898-4016027 GCA_025802295.1 Psammodynastes pulverulentus | reverse complement strand
GGGAGGGAGGGAGGAAGGAAGGAAGGAAGGAAGGAAGGAAGGAAGGAAGGAAGAAAATGAGGACTGCTCAAAGCTTCAAAAGGGTATTTTGCATGAATCATAGATTTATCAGTTGCAAATGTTTAGAGCTCATCCTAATCCATCCTCCCGACTCAACCAACCATCATGCCTGTTTGGAGATCTTTAGAGAAGGAAAATTCATTAGTTCATGTGATAGTCTGTTCCACTGATTGACAGCTCATATGCTCAGGAAATGAACCAAGCCTTCAAAACTGCTCTGAAAAGCAGCTGGTTCATTTTACTACTTCATTCCACCTTGATTTTTGAGGCAAAAGAAATTTCTGGACATTAAATATATGTTCAGAAGCTTCTTCAGTTCAGGAAACTATCAGACAAGGCTTCAAGTTTATACACAAGTTTTGATGAGATAAATAATGATACTATCAGTCCAGCAATAGGATGTAACTGGTGCAACAACCAGTTTGAGAGCGCAGGTGCGCACTCAAAAAATGCATGCACGCCACTTCCCAGCCCTCAGCTGGGGATTGCTGTAACAAGCAGCATCAAGAGATAAAGGACAGATAAAAATCAGGGTGGGTGGGAGAGCCCAGCACTAGTTTTTGCTTCTTGTTCCTCTCCACGGAATGGAGGCTTCAGGTAACAACCGGATCGCACGATCCGGGCAGACCCAGCTAGATCCCACCCCTCTATCAGTCCTCAGGAAAGCAAGTCATATCAGGTTCATGTCTTAAGAACATGGCATCAAGTCCATCTCAGGCTTCATTTCAGGCTTAATTGATTATCGAAGGATGTTACAGAGATGTCATGCTCTAGGAAATACTGTGCTGGAAATAAACTCCTTAAAAAAAGAGCTTGATGCACATTCCCTGATTAGGAAATGATGACTCTTAATTAAGTGGATTTTAAAAGTCAAAAGTGAGGTCATCTTTTACAGATATAATTTTTTTAGAGCTGGAATATAATGTGACACAAAAGAAATTAGAAAAAACACATTAGATTTCCATTAGTGTTCAAATATTCAACATATGTAGTATCTTCACAAATATAGGTAGAGTAGCAGTGCCCCACCAGTTATTGCTGAACTACAGTTATCACCATCTCTTATCATTAATCCTTTTGGTTTGGGTCACTACTTCAACTACCTCTGGAAGGCCATAAGCTCCCCATCCACATAGGATGACATATCACTAATCTGCAAATGACACCAGTTATACTTATCTGCTCTCAGCACTCCAAGGGAAGCTGTAGAGGTTCTGCCCCAGTGTCTGAAATACTGTATGTGAGGATCTGGATGGAGAATAACAGACCAATCATGTCAAAAAAGAGACGGTATGAGTTTTGAGTTCTCTGGATCCTGGAATTGAAATCTTTCCATTTTTGTTTTTGATAGCATGACGTTGCCCTACTCAGACTTGGAATGCAATGTGGGGTTCTTCTGGATTCATAGCACCTACTTGAAGACCATGTTAACAACCGTGGCCTGTGGGGCTCTTTGCATAACTGAATCTTGTGTACTAATTGCAGTCACACCTGGATCAGGAGGTCCTGATCATTCACTGTTAGTCACCTTGTGATTAGACTATTTCAACACGCTGTACATTGGGCTGTCCTTGTAGATTATCTGCAAGCTTCATTTGGTCTAGAATGCAGTGGTGTGGATAGCTATGGGAGCAGTTTATAAAACCCATGTAACATAGCCACCCTATGAGCTGCACTGGCTTTCAATAGATTTTGGGGTCTAGATGTTGGGTATCATCTTTAAAGACCTACATGGCATAAGACAGGTTATCCATGGGACTGCCTTCTCCTAAAACATCAGCCTTTCCAACACACTCACATAAGAAGGTATGTTCCAGGTTCCCTTTTGTAAACTTTACATCTTATGGGATCTAGGAAGCATGTCTTTCTAATGATTGCCCCTGTGCTCTAGAAAGAATTTCCAACAATATATGATAAGCCCCAACTCTGCTTATCTTTAGTAAAGCGATCAAGGCCTGGTGTTTCCTCCAGGGATTTGGGTCCAGCTGAGCTCAGTTCTCCTTTTGCTTGTTATTTATATTGCTTTTGGTCATTTTTTTATATTTTGTATTTCATTTTTATATGTTGTTCATGTTTTAAGATGTGAAGTTTGTCTGGGGGAGGCTATTGGATTTTTTGTTTTGTTTGTTGTTTGTTGTCTGCCACCTAGATTCACCCTGTTTGAGTTGGGCAAGTCTTTTAACTCCACTGAAGAAATAAATTGCTCCAACTGAACAACTGGACAACTAAACTAAACTGCACAGAAGAAAATTCACACATTTGAAATTAAATATGCAAATATTTTCTTCCAATCCAAAGCAAGAGTGGCACTAAATGTATTCCTTTTTTAAAAAAAAGTACTGTTCAGGAGAGAAATACAGCCAGATAGCTGATTGTCAGGTTTCAGCTCAGTGCACATCCCCATATATCCATCTCTGTTCCATCCTGAGCTTGGGTGTTGATAGATCTATGGATGCCCTAAAATTAAGGCTATATGTTTTCTTCACAGTAGGATTTATTGCAGGAGATGCTGTACTTCCCTTCATTGAATGTATACAAGCAGAGGCTACATAACCATGTATTTTAGATCTTTCATTTGGATTCTGCTACTGAGTAGAAAATTAGACTCAATGTCTTAAGTGTCCAAATTCCACTCTGCATGTATAATTCTGTATCAGTTTTTGTCCAATCTAAATGTGTGAAGATGATGAGAATATTATGGAAAAGCAAGAATTACCACAGAGGTACAAGGCCTGTGAAAATGATATTTTTTAAAAAAATGTTAGCACTTGATCAGATGCTATCTGTCAGGAAAAGCAGCTGATTCTACAATATGGTGCATTGGAAGGAATTGGATACACTCTATTACAAACTAAGGGAGTGAACATCAAACAGAAACTTGTCAGGAAAAGAAAAAAAGTCTGTGCATGAATCAAAAAGAGCTATCATTAGTAGTGTTTCACGAAAAGCATTGTGCCACTCTACTTTCAGGCAACCAGCCATAGATTTCTCTGATCATAAGCCCACTAGAGATGATGATGGCAAATTCACATCCTAGTGCATCTAAATTATTGCCGCATATGTTGATGTTTATAGCACCATATAAGCCTTGGAAACGACCCTGAAAAATCTGTAGTGTTGCCAGGGACACTGTCATACTTCTCTACCTGATCCTTTTGAAGTCCTATAGGAAAACAAAACTCTGGATGAACTGACACACATATAAAAACCAAGTGCCTAGAAAAATAAAGAGAAATGTTTAACTTAGTGAAAAACTGCCGTATCCAAAATGGACACATTTATTTGAATTCTCACTTTCATCCTGTTGTCTACAATTAAAATACACACACAATGTGAAAAGGAAAAGAAAATCTAAATATGTGCTGTCAAAGACACATGTTTAATAATATAATAAATACATGTTTAAATTCATATTGTGATATACTTGCATCTGAATAACTACACTAAAAATGTCTGAAGAAGAACAGAACTATGGAAATAAAGTTTCAGTCTACCCACGAATCCAAGAGCTGTCTTTTTTGTATTATTATTCCTAAATACTATTTGCTCCAGCGTTCCTATTTATGTATCGTGGAGAAAGATCTATTCTTTTGTCTTTGTACAAAGTTGTGGCTATATCTATGCTTGACACATACAAATCTATTGGGGAAGACCCCTGTATGTAGAATGCTAGAAGGCTTGAGTGGCCATATATTGATGGGATTGATTCGTACTGACCCCCTCAGTAGGAAACTTTGATCAACCTTTCAAAGGTTACTTTCAGAATATCAACATGTGTCTTGATGATACTTCTAATCTACACAACAACTGAAAAGGTCTCAATTAATTGCAAAGTTACTAAAAACATTGTAAGTTACTATGGATAGTCATCAACTTATGACCACAACTGAGTTCAAAATGTATGTTGTTAAGTGAGAAATTTGTTAAGAGAGTTGTGCCCCTTCTTACAACTTTTCTTGCCACATTTGTTAAGTGAATCGCTATAGTTTTTAAATTAGTAATGCCATTGTTCTTCAATGAATCTGGCTTCTCCATTGTCTTTGCTTGTCAGAAGATTGCAAAAGGTAATCACATGACCCCAGGACATTGCAACTGTCATAAATATGAACCAGCTGTCAAGCATCCAAATGTAAATCACATGACCTTTAGGATGCTGCCACGATCATAAGTGTGAAAAATGGTCGTAAGTTACTTTTTTTCACTGCTGTTGTAATAGCAATAGCAATAGCAATAGCAATAGCAATAGCAATAGCAATAGCACTTAGACTTATATACTGCTTTATAGTGCTTTACAGCTTTCTCTAAGCGGTTTACAGAATCAGCATATTGCCCCCACAATTTCGGTCCTCATTTTACCCACCTCGGAAGAATGGAAGGCTGAGTCAACCTTGAACCTGATGAGATTCGATCTGCCAAACTGCAGGCAGCTGACTTTAAGTAGAAGTAGCCTGCAATTACTGCACTATAACTTCTGCACCACTGAGGCTCTTACAATGGTCACTACATTAACTGTTGTAAGTTGAGGACTACCTGGACAAGCCTTTTCAAAAAAACAGAAAACAAGGAAGACAATGAAATGCAAATGAATATCATCCAATGTGTATACAACATAAAACATCCACTATTCTGGTTTAGAGTGTGTACTTAAAATCAAAATGAGAACAAAGTTACAAGAACCTTTGGCAAAAGAGGAATGTCTTAGGCTGGCAGTCCTCTTGGGAGGAGTTTTAGCAGCAGGGATCTTAAATTGAAGAGGCATCACTAGTACTTCCCCTTCTGGAGTATCTTGAGGAAAAGCCCAACAGATAACTGAAATCTTTATGATTTTAAAGAAGTAAACATTCTTTAGCATACTCTGGCCTCAAATGGTTCAGAGCTTAAAATATAATGTGCAGGTAATGCAATGAAAACAAGATCCGTTTTTAGCTGTGATGGCCTCCTGCAGCCCTTTGCCAGCAAAACCGGAGCTCTGTTTTTGCTGGCAGAGGGCTGCAGGTGGCCATTGTGGCCAAAAATGAGGCCTGTGGGGGCATTGCGGGCTAGTCCTTCACTGGCAGAGGCACCACAGGCTGGTCCTTCATTGTTTCCAGGTCAGCCTCACAGGCCAGATCTAAGTAACCTGCATGTTGGATCTGGCCCACTGGCCTTGAGTTTCACACTCCTGCTCTAAATGTTCCATAAGGACAGGTTGGGGGAATGTTCTGTCTAGGAAAAAAAAGACAGAAAAGAAACATTATATCAATGTTCAGGTCCATACCAGAATTCCATAGAAAAGATGGCCAGGAACCATTTTTCCACTGCTTTATAAATTTGGACCAGCAATAAGGGGTGTAATTTCCAGCTACCTATATTTTGTTTAAATGTAAAGAAAAAATTCATGGTGACGTGATCAATACAACAACATACTTCATCTCTGGGCTATCGCATCTCAAGGGTGGCTTAATTGGTTTTCCTGAACATTGCAAAAGGTTAACACAAGTTACTCCTTTTCATTTCCACAAATGTATTTCTATGGAGTTCATAAGTATGGTCAACCTTCATCACAAATCTAAAAATGTCTTCAGTATGAGGCCTGTTTATACTTGAAGCCTATATTTATGATTGCCCATAGAGACTGCCAGTACAAGTTGGGATGAGGGGGACAGGAAGAGTTATGCTATCAGATGTTTTTTCTGGATCATGATAAATGGACATCATTTATCAGTTTAAGTCATAGAAGAACAGTGTAAAATATCTTGTATTCTGGCACATGAGGTGGATACCTGCCTGGAAAGTCCTAGATTCAAGTCAAAATTATATCACTACATTGTTTCCTTATAAAATATATATAACTTTAGATCAGGAGTGTCAAACTTGTGGCCCGTGGGCCAGATGCATCACATGCTGGCCATGCTCACCCTTAGTTTAGTGAAGGAGAGGGGGAAGTCACAAAATGTCACATGACAACAACGTGATGATACGAGTTTGACATCCCTGCCTTAAACAATACAAGGCCTTCATCTGAAACCAGAAGATATGTTCATAGTAAAATTAAACCTCATAGAACCTTTAAACATTCTCTCCCAATTTATATTTATTTTTTAGGGTAGTAATGACTTATCACTGAATGTATGATTTTGCAGAAAATAGAGAGGAAAATTATAAACAACCACAAAAGAGGTTAGCAATTTTTGAAGCTAACAAGGCTGATATGCTAATTGTTGGGGGCCTTTTTTGCATTTCCATTTATAAAAGAATTTTTTTTCTCAATAAATTGCCATGGTAACTACTTCCTGTAGGGTCATTTTCAACTCAGCTCACAGGTAAAAGCTATCGTAGTGCACATGAGCGTGGCCTACTCTCTGAAAGGGTGGCAGGTTCATAAGAGGAGATTCTAAGAGATATTAGCTGATTACCCAGATATATATACATGTATATATAAGCTGAATGACATTTCCCTGGATTTGTCAAGAGGATGTTTCAGCATCCCCTCCTTTCCTTGACACCTATATATTTGCAATCTGAAGTGGTACAATATGGGCAAGCTTTCTCATTTGAGTCAATCAACCTCTTCCATTAACCAGACTGTAGTTGGACTCTACTATGCCCTGCTCAGACCTCTTATTCTTTTGAAATGACAGTGTCCCAGGTGATAAATTTATTTTTTCCCAGGTTTCTACTTTATAGGATTAGTGACTGACAAGTATCTCCTCTTGAGCAATGGAGACAATCTTTTTTTTTTGGGGGGGGAGCTCACTCCGAGATACCTCGATTCATAAATGTTCTACAACAGGTAGCTCTGATTCTTTTTCCATTTAGAATGTTTCCAGAGGCAGTAGAAATAAATTGTTTTAATAAAAAATTGATGACACATCCCATTAAATGGGGTTATATGATATTACTCTATGACACATAACATAATGTAGAAACAAGATATGAGACGGAGAATGCCTGCAGCCTTTCTTTTTTTTTTTTCCGTAGAAATGGAAATAAAATTTACCCAGAAGCCGTGGCCTTGACCTTTTCTGAAAAAAATCAGAATCAGCTTTTTTTTTCTTTTTTTTTCTTTTTACCAAAGACTGACTTCTAATGTTTTTGCAGACCTGGCAATGCAGTGCAAAGGAAGCAATCCAAATGAATGTTTTGCATTTTGCCCTCTGAGTCAAGATATTAAAAATGGACAGAAAGAAAGAAAACAGCTTTTTTTCATTTAAACCAGGGTGAATTTGAAGATCAAAATAATTTGGTGGCTTTATTGATTGTGAATGTCATGGTGTGGTTGCTGCATTTTTCTGAATTAAAAGGATCCTAAGAAATAATTGTTATCCATCAATAAAAGCTCTTGAAAAGACTTCAAAATAAGCTCTTGAAAAAAAAGAGATGTAACACTACCCCAATTGTGCTTCATCTGTATTCAAATTTGCTGAAGTGTTTTCCACTTTCCAATGGTATTTTTTTTTCCTTATAAAAATTGTCTTCTGTTGTTCTAGTCCTCTTCACAGAGGACTTTAGAAATTCTTTTAGTGGTTATGTTGTTAGGTTATTATTGTGTAGCTTCCCATCGCTTTGCAGCCTCCTTGACCTTCCACATTCCTTGTTTGAAAAGGACCAATTGAATATGGAAATTTCCTCAATATTTGAGAAGCCAGCACATCTTTAAACTGCTGAAGAGACTATTGTGCCCTAAGGTTGGCCACCTTCTCAACAAAGCAAGCGAAAAATCCAGCATCCACCAATGAGAATTTCCCAGTTTTTCCTGCTTAAAATAAAAGTCCAACTCGATTTTTTCCCCCATCATCTTTACTGAAAATAAGGAAGAAAGAAAAAAATAAACGTTAGGCACAACCTTTGTTTTTATATTGTATAAACTAAGAAAGAAGCCAAATGTGGAAGAAATTTTTGTGTGTTGTAAAAACATCTCAGACGGCTGCGCTACATGTATGCATGGAAAAGTTCATCATTGGTTCCTGGGAAGAAAAGTTTCATTAACCTGGAATTCAAGATGTGAAACTGCCATAGCAAGAATTTGTGTATGTATTTATATGTCTAGCACTGTATTGGTCACAGATTGCATGATTCTGTTCTGAATGTCAGATTACATTAACGCTGAAGGTGTTGGAGCTAGGCTGCTGGAGACATATTTCACATGTGTATACACCCGCTTCTCATTTAGCAACTAAGTTAGTTAGTGACCATTCACATATACAATGGTAATAATAATAAACTATCACTTTCTAACTAATGCAGACATTTATGCTCAAATTTCATTTTACTGACAAGGGACACCAGATTGAGAGTAATGCTACAAGAGCTGTATATAACTGTATAAGAGAGTTTTGTCTGAATGAGATGGCAACAACCAGTGATCTTCAAAGGATCTCTCTCTATCTCTTTCTCTCTCCCTCTCTCTATCTCTCTCTCTCTTTCTCTCTCTATCTCTCTCCCTCCCTCTCTCTCCCTCCCTCTCTCTCCCTCTCTCCCTCTTTCCCTCTCCCTCTGTCTCATGTTCACTTAGTGATTATTTCACTTAACGACTTGGTAGTTGGAACATAGCTCAGTCACTAAACAAGGAGTGAATGTATAGCTTTCTGAAGGGCATCAATTTGAAGGAGTCTAACATGAAAACAACTGCATGGCATATCAAATTATTGACCAATAAGCACATCTGTTCTCCTTGAAAGAGTGATTAATGCTGTCTAGCTCTGACCATTGCAATTTATTTTAAAATCACTTTACTATAAGACATTTTGTAAAATTACAGCCTATACAAAACATATAACCAACTGCAAGGAGGAATGCATGGGAAAGAGAAGAATTTAAGACCATCCTGGAGGGGTTTTATAAGAAGGCAATATTCGTTAAACAATGATTGTTTAAAGAAGGCAGTGAACAAATTGCCCTGGGCCTTGCACAATTTGGGAGATGAGGATATTGTTCATCTAAAGTACAGTTTGAAATATGAAATGATTAAATGGAGCAATTGTTTTCATGAATGGCAGTAAAATTAAACAACCATCCCAGAAATCTGTTTAATATTGCACAGCTTCTATCGTATACTGGGCCACTGACTTCAAAAGATCAAAAACCAACGGAGAAAAAATTTACACTCTAACAGAATGTAATGTACGAAGAAGAAATTTGAAGGTTGGACTTCAAATATTTTTGGGGGTTGTGGGAAGCCACCCCCTTCCAGAAGAATGAAATATTTTAGGAAATATTAAAAAGGCAGAATATTACATTTCCCTAAAAGAGAAATAGAAATCTTAAGGGAGACAGAAATTCTGCCCCAGCTCCTTGCCCTCAGCAGATATTTGATGCCCATTAAGAAAGACTGGGTCATCTTATCTACACGACAAAAGATCTTCAGCTCTAGGGGTGATGGGATTAAGACATGACCTTCCAAATAGGATTATCTAGCAGCAGAGTTCACTGCATTGCAAAATCTCCTAAGGACATTGCATCAGAAAACTTCAGCCAAACTTATCTCAGACAAACATGACCCCACATGGCCCCATGGGAGTCTGACAACAGCCAATAAAATACATATTCTTGCACAGGAAGAGGAAGCTCAAGTTCAAAACCCAAGAGAAAGTATAAATACCCCTCATTCTAAACTCCATGTGGTGAGCTGTACCAGGACCATGTGCTTGGTGGTCCTGTTCATAATTAAACCCTCTTTCCAATCAGCCTCCATGTTTCCAGTGTTTTTTCCCTGCTTGGAACTGAACCAGATGGATATTTCTTCCAACAGAGTCTTTCAGAATATTAACTCTCTGTAAAGATTAGTGTGCCTTTTAAATGGCCCATCCCTTTTCAAACTAGTTCAGGAGACAAACACTGCATTTATCAGATGGTACATACAGTACTGCTGACCCAAATTGCAGATCACGTATTGAAAACAGTCAAGCTTAATCCCTGATTCTATTTAACATTTGAACACATTTCTGGGATGTAACCTATCATTAAGAAATAAAATTATACATAAACAAAATTCAAATGATTCACAACATGGAGCTAATCAGGGGGAAAAAGAATATAAATGGATCGAGTGCACAGGGTCACAGCATTCAACCTATTTCTCGGCACATTCAGAATTGGTTTTGAATTTGCATGACTATTATTATGCATGAGACTGTAAATCTGTGTAAACTGGTAACCAATGAAAATGATCATGAGCTGCCAGAGCCAAGTAAATACAATGAAAATGTGAATGTTTGTTTAAAGAGAAAAACCAGGTGTCTGTTATTTGCACTTCAATATAGCTCAGCTTTTTAAAGGTTTTTTTTTTTAGCAAAAGGGATGGAATATCAATGGTCCATCAAAAGCCTCCAATAAATGAAAAAAGAATTAGGAAAACAGGGAGAGATGAAGGAGAAATACAGAAAAACAATGATGGAAAATGGTTCCAATAAGCTATGTCTGACATCCATTCAGCTACAAATGGAGGCGGGGAGAAATAAGCATTTGTAGTATCAATTATATATCTGATGAGGGATATAAAAAAATCTGATTATATAAGGCTTGGCAAATATAGAATACAAGTTACACTGGGACAGTCTATCCTGCTCATATGGAAAGTTCTATTGTTTTTCTTCTGGATCCATAATCTGAAACCTAAGAATAGGGTTCTGAGAAATTGAGGATCAATCTCTTACTGTTAGCAATAAGAGGAGAAGCCAGTCTATTTTTATCATGGTCTCTTCTCTTCCCCAAAGCCTTCAAATGGAAAGAGAGAGTTCAAGAAATAAGTTATAAAAGTGAGTCATTCAAAATCAGAGTTAGATCTCTGGCCTTCAGAAGATAATAGCGCTGCCAGCAAAAATTGATCACCAACTAAGGGACAGCTTAATAATGAGGCTGTATAAATTTTTGGAAGGACTCTTTTTGATGCATGGATCAGTCAATGGGGGAGGTTCTTGAAGTAGCATTGCTAAGTCTTTGAAAGGAAGTCAAACAGGTACTTCATTTGCTTCTGTGGGTTTGTGCAGTCTTGTCAATTATATGAGATCGGTGTTTTGGTTGAAAAGTAATGCTGTGTCCCAAACTCTCATTCTGTTTGAACATTCAGTTCATAGTTATTCGAGTCAACGTTGCTGACTAAAAAACCCTTATCCAAAATATGCATCAGCAAGGCAGAAATATAGGTGTTTGCATTGTAAATGTTTATAATAGAGAGCTTCAATAAAGTTTCATTAGGATACATTTAAGATGCTGACAACAGTATCTTTTATGACCTACAGTTAGGTCATAAAAGAAATTAATATAAAATTGGGCCTAATGGACTCCATAACATAGGTTCAAATTGCATTTGCAAATGGCTGTTTATAATTGCTTTGAGACTATTGTAGCCTTAACCTATTCAGTCTGAAATAAATCTGAGTCTGAAGTTCATGGCTTCATGTATTATCCATCATTTTGATCTTATCAGTATTTGACATATACTATCATTAATTAACTGTGCAGGCAGTTCTGCCTCATTTACCAGGCCATTAATTCTGTCGGAAGCAATGCAGTAGCCTGTACAAATTGTGTGGGTGACCCACAACTGATACAGTCTTCAGAAAACATGAGTTAACATCATCACTTAGTATAAAGATATTAGAAAACATCAATATTATTTCTGTCTCTCTGTACAAATTCCACTCCAGCTCTCTAATTCTTATTATCTGTACTAGGATATTTAAGCATTCAAACTTTAAGTACTCCTGTTCTTCAAGACATATTTTGGATGTTCAGGATAAAACTAACAGAATAATAACAGAATAACAGACTAATACAGTTGGAAGGGACCTTGGAGATCTTCTAGTCCAGCCCCCTGCCCAAGCAGTAGACCCTATACTATTCTGGAGAAATGCCTGTCCAATCTCTTCTTAAAAAGTAATGGAGCACCCACAACTTCTGGAAGCAAGCTGTTTTGCTGATTAATTGTTCTCACTTTCAGGAAATTTCTCCCTAGTTCTAAGCTGGCTCTCTCCTTGATAAATATCCATTCATTGCTTCTTGTCTGTTCCTCAGATGCTTTGGAGAATAGGTTGACCCCCTCTTTTCTGTGACAGACCCTCAAATATTGGAAGACTGCTCTCATGCTACTATGTGCACATATGCTCTTTTCTTCCCTCAAAGTATTTAATATAAAATTGGACAAACCAAGTCATGGTTTGTCATGAACGTAAAAGAGTAAAATTGGGTTAATGGAAATGACATATTATTATCCGTAACTTTTTCCCCATGTTCTCCATGAAATTGTTAGTATGCACATGCCAATAGATGTGTGTATGGATGGTGGCTTCCAAGATGAGCACATAAAATAAAAGTGGTCTTACATCTCCACAATTTATTATAAATAATATTATCTCTTTCCATTTCCCAAAATGAAAGCAGATTTTAACTTCCACTGTCTTCACTATTCCCTACAAAATTTAAGCCAAGAGAAACTTATATGGTTCAAACTTTCAAAACCAGCCAGATGCTTTTCATCAAAAGATATGAACCATAATCTACTGTGCTGGTCCAGTGCAGGTTAGGAGATAGATGTTGTTCCACTTTGTAGGCTAGCACTAAGAGAGATTGACTGGCCCAAAGTTACTCTGTTGTCTTTGGGGCCCAGAGAAAGACTAGAACCTGGATCTCCTGCCAAATCATACTGGTTGTTTCTGTCATTCAACACATGGTTTCCATGGGAGGTCATTCTCAGTCTCATCTAATGGTGCTTCTTCCTTTTTATTTAATAAAAAGTCATCATTTTAAAGTGTTTTGTAGTTTTCTCTCAATCATTTCATGTTGAATCACTCCACCAAGTTGGCAATTTGATATAATGATTAAGGTCTAGGACTGGAGAGATTCCAATCCAGGTCCACCCTCAGCTTGCTGAGTAAATATAGATTATTCACACTATCTCAGTCCAATTTACCTCAGAAGCAGAGGTGGTATTCAACAGGTTCTGACCAGTTCTGGAGAACCGGTAGTGGAAATTTTGAGTAGTTCGGAGAATCGGTGGTAACCTTCCCCCAGGAGTGGGGTGGAAATGGAGATTTTGCAGTATCCTTCCCCTGGAGTAGGGAGGGAATGGAGATTTTACAGTATCCTTCTCCTGCCACACCCACCAAGCTACACTTATGGAACCAGTAGTAAAAAAAATTGAATCCCACCACTGACTATGTTGTATGTCTCAACATTTAAACTATACTGAGCTAAACTATATTGTTCTTGGTTTATTATCCAATCCAAAACTGAATTAATGAGAAAGATTTCAATAAGTTTGCAAAGCAAACGCCGAGCGTCGTTGTTTACATGTATTTTTCAGTTCACTGAAGAGCAAAAACTCCAAGTTAATTTGGAATACTTGTGAGCTTCTGCGAGATGTTATCATGCAAGACTTTCCTGCTGAGATCTTTTTACAGAGGCCAAAGATTGTTCAGGTTAGAATGCTTTCATTTAATTAAAATATTTCATTGGTTCCTTTGGGTAAAAGTAATATTTGGAAACCTTGAAGTTCTCAGGATCACTGGTTTGAAGCACATCATGACAGCAAGACATTTTTCTACACTGAAGTCAATATATTCATAAGTGAACATTTCACTCTTACAAACTCCAGAGGTAGATCTTACATTTCCCTAATGATGCTTCCTATGAGAAGGATTTTGCATTTGCAAAATCACCATCAGTTGATTGCAAAAGGCAGAGCTACTTGGAAAAAGCTCGAATCCTGTAATATCTGTAATATCTTTAACACCATCAAACATCATCTGCCTATCCCAGATACCTTGGAAAGGATTTGATGGGTGGATAAAAATGCTAAATTCACTCTAAACATCTGGTTGAGTAATATTGGCCTGCATGATTTTGGTTTCACTGGAGTATAGGTTCCCCTGCTCCACAAGTTTCGCTTCCTGAAAAAGTTGGTTATTATGGTAGGCCCTTTCAAACTGAACAAGAAAGATAGTTTCAAAATGACTATATCACACAGGAATCTTGAGAAATATGAAATTAACTTTTAATGATTACTATGTATAATGTGTCTGACATGCTGCATGAGTTCAACAAGGCTAAAAATGTTTTGCTGCTGATTTTCAGTATCAGTAGCTGATGTATCTCACTGCAGTGTCCAACAGTAGTCAGCCAGCATTGATGGATTCCAGTCGCCCATTTTTCCATTGTGGCAATATCGGTGAAAATTTTCACCATGTTCACCACTGATTGCACCTAGATATTCAGGAAAGAAGTCCGCGTGTGAATGCAGAAAACGAATCTTCAGTAACATGTTGCACTTCATGGTCTTGTAACCTGTAAGAAATTTGTCAACCAGCTGAATGTATTTTGGTACTCTGTAGTTGCCAAAAAAATTCTCAACAGCATCCTTGAATGCTTTCCATGCATCCTTGAACCATCTTAAATCTTTGAAATTGGAAATGGGAAGTAATGACTTATTATGGGTGTCTTCTTATGCCTGACAAATCTGAACATTTGATCATATAAATAATATAGGGAACAAAGGTAATCTTTGCCTGATACATGCCCGAGATTCATCTAAAATAAGAATTGCTTTGATTATATGGATATGACTCCATTTAATGTATAGCCTATAATTTAGTGTATTTATATAAAACTCCAGGGATAGATGTTTATACTTGCATAGAAAATTGTAATCCCTAAGGGCGTTTACAAGAGAGTTCACTTCCTGAACAAAATAAAAAGCATCCTCCTGGAATATGGTTTCAGAAAAATAAATGTTTTATAGTCAGTCCTTTATATCATGGACAAAGAACAAAATGCAAATGTTTTACATTGAAATAATCTATCGAAACATACAACTGTAAAAATCCTGAATGATTGCACAGCAAAAATTCCATGGACTTGGGCTTGTCTCCAATTTGCAATGTTTTGGCAAGGAATATTTAGGAAAGAAGCATCAGCATACATATTTAGCGTACCCTGAATATATTAATCACGGAGACGCGTATATTTGAAAAGTATCTTGCTCAAGTCAACGAAATGTACTTGTGTTTATTTTAGAGTCTTCTGAGTCTAACAACACTAGGCCTTGCAAAAGATGGACAACACCATTTGGCATTGCAGGCTATCTTATGCTTAGAGCAACTATGTGTTTTCTTAAGGAACAGACTGAACTTCCATAGAGATCCAAGTTTCGTCTCAGATGATACAGGTTTGCACATAGCTCATCGGGATAGCCTGAGTCTGTTTTATTCACCATTAAGTTAATGATTTATCTCCCCTTCCACCCTGTTTTAAGTGAGATGTATTTACTTAAAGTGTATTACTCAAATGGCTTTTACTATGGGAGCAGTGGAGAGGAGGGTCAGCAAACTCAATTTGCTTCCTGCAGCTAAGGAGTCTGTTCTATCTAAAAATGTTAATAAGAAAATGTAGTGGTGGGTTGTGACAGTTAAAATAGTGAAATGAAAACAGCAGTGTTGGGAAGTAATCATTTCAAGCAGTTAATAATGGAATTATAAATATTATTTATCTTCAAGATACCAGGTAATGTCCGATGGAACCTGGATCTGTCTTTATTTTTACCGTTTTTCAAGATTTCCCTCACTAATGACAGAGTGTCAAGTGATTCCGGATATGTTGGCTATACAGGTAGTCCTCGACTTACAACCACAGTTGAGACAGTTGCTAAGCGAACTATGCCCCATTTTACGACCTTTCTTGCCACTGTTGTTAAGTGAATCACTGCAGTTGTTAAGTAAGCAAGGGTTGTTAAGTGAATTCGGCTCCCCATTGACTTTGCTTGTCAGAAGATTGCAGAAGAGGATCATATGACCCTGGGATATTGCAGCTGTCATAAATATGAGTCAGTTGCCAAGCATTTGAATTTTGATCGAATGACCATGAGGATGCTGCAGCGCTCATACATCACTTTTTTTAAGTGCCATTGTAAACTTTGATGAACTATTGTAAGTCGAGGACTACCAGTAGCTGTTCTACACACATAGGAACTGTCTATAGGTATTGCTAATGTCATAGATCACACCAGCAATTTCTCATTGTGTTTTATCAGTTGGGGCCCCACTTAGGTATACATTAATCCTGCCGTATTTTACACTCATTTTTTTTCTTTTACATATTTGTTCATGCCCCAACCCCCATTTTTTGCTGCATTTTGTAGTTCTAGCAAAAGGGAAAGGAATTTTTCCAACTGAATTTCAAATATCTGAAACACCAAAATCTTCTGAGCATTTGAGTACAGCCTGAAGGCAGGGATCATGGCTTCCATTGAATTTTTATTTTCCTAGGCAGCAAGAAGTGGATTTTTCCTTTTAAGTAAAAGTGTGTGTTAGTGATATGGCAGAGGTTTTATCTACGTATCTATGTGTATTTTGAAAGGTGCCATTTCCCAGAATTCATCGATGTCCTATTGCCAAGATGCCCGAAGATTTCCTCATTCGCAGAATGCATCTCCTGGAAGCAGCAGTCCTCGACCTTCTGTAATAGGGCGTATAGGCCAGCGTCCAAGGGGTGATGGTCAGGATTGGGATGCAGAATCTTCCAAGTAAGAAGACAGCTGGGAATATTGTGATTATTACAAAAGTAACACGTTCCCCCTCTTCCTCCTCCTCCTCCACATTCTCCGGGTTTGCATTACTTAGTTATTGATTTTTAGGTCCTTCAGTAATAGTTTAAATGAAATGATATATAAACTTTTTCCTTATTCTTATTTGTATCAATTATATTGATTGAACAACTCACATAAATAGTTCAAAACAGAACATACCTGTAAGTCTGGAGTAATTAAAACTGCCTTCCGCTGTCATTGGATTAAGCTAGGATTCATGAATGAAGGCAAACATACATGTCCCAAGATAATGTTTCAGGATCCAATCTGGGTCGGCCACCGGGACCAGAGGTTTAGTTTTCTGAGCTTTTGGATCCATACTGGACCCCCTTCCTCAGGAAACTTCTCTCTCACCAGAATACTCAGAAGACTAAATCTCTGGTTCCAGTTACCAACCAGATTGTAAAATAAGATTATTTGGAATGGCATTATTTCCTTTAATATAAGTATTTCAGTGTTGCTATTCCAGAACATAATAAAAAATGCACATAATACAATTCTGTTTTATTAATATTTCATAAAAGGTATTCTCTTGTATGCAATTACACCCTTTTCCAGAAATTTTATCATTGCATCTACAAGCATGCAGTGAGTTCCCATCCTTGACCACATAGATTCTATAAACAAGTTGGACCTACATTGGAGAAAATGTAGGAAGAGTTACATAAAAGTTTAGTGGTGAAAGATGTAGATAAATAGATATGTACCCAATGGGTGTGATTATCTTGGCTATTAAGTCCTAATTGGATATATAAGTTGGTGGGAAGAGGGGAATAAGATTGTCCTGTGGCAGCATCCTAAAAATGGAATGATCTTGCCAGAGAGACTAAATTAACTGCAATACTAATATAATTTTATGCAAGCAGAAAGAAGGCACTTGATTCTTACTTGCCTTCAGTGGCACTCAATTCTAACCTCTCCATTTTCTTTGACTTATTAAGGTCTATTTTCAATTCTATTTGATATATCTGATTTTTAGGAGGCTTGATAGTATAAACCACCTATAAAAGTCTTGTTGACAAAGATGTCAACAGAGGAAGGAACTCAGGTGGAATTACATTAGATCCATCAATTGTAGTTTGACTAGAAGAATTTTGTTTAGGCCAGTTTTCCCATTCAGCCTGACTATTGGTTATTTTTATGATATAATGCTGGCTGTAGAAACTTAGTGCCTTTTTTTTAAAACATATATTATTGTTTTGTTTTTTTCATAGTGGAAGCAGTGCTCATGGTAATGTAACTTCTGGAATATCTAATCCATCACCTTTGGATATGGGCCATGTTGACCTGCCAGAATTGGAAAACG
Organism: Psammodynastes pulverulentus; assembly: GCA_025802295.1. Classification (NCBI taxonomy): domain Eukaryota; kingdom Metazoa; phylum Chordata; class Lepidosauria; order Squamata; family Psammodynastidae; genus Psammodynastes; species Psammodynastes pulverulentus. The sequence continues at coordinate 3,998,103 of JAOYMU010000263.1, read as the reverse complement.
TGGACACTTTGGAGCTACAATTTCAACAATTTAGTCTTCCTCAGTTCTGTGTAGCCATTTTGGAACACACGGTGCCTCTTCTTAAAACTGGTAACGTTTATTTTTAAAGGAATTTTTGCTTACAGTAATACATACTTTATCTCCGACCCTTCTTATTCTACCACACAAAGAATAGGCTTGACATGACAATCTGAACACTTTAGTTGTGAATCTAAGCACCCCCACTTGTATTTTCCATATCTGCCTAATAGTCAGTATAGTGAAAACTGTAGTATTTTGGAAAATTTAACATTTGTGTTTGGGGCTGTGCCTTATATTCAGCTTATCTCCTTTTAGTTTATGATTCTTTCTGCACAAAGGGAAGCTCAAAAGTGAGATGGAATAGCAACAGTTTTATTGTCTGTTTCAAATTTCTGTTTATAAAGGTGAACAGTCCACCCAATATGATTTTGTACCATCTTTCCTTCATGTTGATTAGGACATTCTGCATGGTTCTTCCTTCCCTCCGTTTCTTTCCTTGTAGCAACCAAATGAGCTACATCAGTTTCACAGACAGTTTATAAAGCTGCTTGAGGTTCCTGTTTTATTTTAACATCAAGCTGTCTAGTTTTACTGTCTTTTAGCATTTTACTTTAAGATTAAAAGAAGTTATTTTGACAAATGGGGTGGGAGAGATAGGAGAACTGTTAGAGGGAATGGACTGGAAGATCATGTGGGATTTAATGGCTCCACTTTCTTGAGGCATTGCAGGAAAAAAAAATGCCCTCTTCACAACATGTAATTTGTAACTAGCTGATTGATAAAGTGGTAGCTGTTTCTAATGTATTTTCATGTAGAGAGAAGAATTGAACAAACTAGCAGACTTGGTCGGAAGAATGTTCGTACTGTTTTCAGCAGGAAGGAATTATCTCAAAAATTAGAAACTTCAGAAGTTCCAGAACTGAGCAGTAAGGTTGAGGCAATGGTGCGATACCAATGTGTTTTTAATTGTTCTAATTCCACTCTGTTTCTAAGGCTAGTTTGAAGAGTTGTTGCTGATACCTAAAACTGTCCCCAGTGCAGTTCTCTTTCCAAATAATCCTTTCTGAATTGCCTCTGAACCTTTATTCTGCCTGCACTCATGAAAGGAAATTAGATAGAGAACTGAGAGCTTATGATATTGGATACTATTTATGGAATGCCTTTGTCCGATTATTACCATATAGGCGTCAGACTGCTTGATTTTGAAATGTTGAGTGCCTAATTGTGTTCAAATGGAAGGTTTTATATACACCCTTTTTCTTTGTTATTTATTGATTTATGTTACTTTTTTATTTCTCTTTTTACTTCTTATAATAGCACGGTACCCTGTACTGAAAGCCTTTGTTAAAATATACAGGTGGCCTGTATTTAACAGCTGTTCATTCGACAATAATTCAAAAGTTATGGTGCTGAAAAAAATTGACTTGTGACTAGTTCTTCCGTTTACGACTGTCGCAGCGCCTCTATGGTCACATGATAAAAATTCAAGCCAGCTCTCATTTATGGCTGCTCCCCCTCCTTCTGACCTTTGTCATCTTCACATACCTTCTCTCTGTTGGGGGCTCACCATCCTGATCTTGCCCAAAGAAGTGCTTTGCTACTGCTTTGCTTAGTGATGGAAATTCCAGTCCCAATTACTATTGTTAACTGAAGACTACTTGCAGTAGTATTGTATAACAGTGTTTCATTTAAAAAAAAAAGTAAACTTCTAAATTGTCTCTCTGGCAAGAAAACATATTTAAGTTTCCAAAGGTACTGCTGAATATTTAGTATAGTGCAGTTTCATCTGAGCAACCAGCATCACAATGCAAGGAAGGGAAATCTTCCTTATTTTAATACTTCTTTATTTAAGAAACCCTTACTAATTAACATAATGCATTATTCAGCAGGAAGGAACATTACTGCTATAATCTTTCTCTGTTTATCAATTCTCAGGTAGTAGGAGAATAACCATACAAGTGTTGGAATTGGTTGCCCAAGACCTGCTACTTATTGTTGATGCTGTGTCTGAAGATGTTTGGGAAGACAAGAGTCTCTTTGGTCTAGAATTTGTGAGAATTTAAAATTCTTCTATTTTAACCAGAATAATTTGCTTATTTATTTGTTTGCTAGTTATATTTATGCACCGCCATAATCAAGGACCAATTCCGTACAGTGATATGGTATTTAAAAAAAAAATAGGTTGGAACATACTTTCTTTGTAGATTTGTAATGATTAAAAAAAATCAATTGTTCGCAAATCTATTTTGGCACTAAGTCAGAATAGAGCTAGGAGAAATACATGTTTGTGACTTTTATTTTGGTTTGCCAGCATAAATGCTATTCATTGATGGGAATATGAGATAGAAATTAAATAACTAAATTAAACAATGAATAAATTCTCCAGGGAGGCTTTATCTTCAAACAGTTCCTGCATTAGCAAGTGACTGTATTCCTGGCTTCTGTTGGGAGTATTGATTTATTTGCAACTTTTTTGGTTTCGTCTACAGAAAGAAAAACTGATTGGAATCCTAGATTCATTAGGTGAAATCATTACCTATCACAAAAGTAACACCAGCCCAAAAAAACCTGAGCTTGCAGTAGTGCACCACAGGATGGCATTTGTTAGTGTTTCGCTTTTCACAGTTCGACTCCTGCAAGTATTGTTACCTGTAGAGAAGGTGAGATGTGCCCATTTCTTTACATCTTCAAAGTTATGTTGGGAAAAAATGCTTAAGATAGCATGCATTTAAATGGTAATATTTCAATTAGACACAGAAAAGGGAAATACAAGTGCAGTACTCTTAAAAAAATAAATAAACCTTAGATAAAGGTTTTTCCCTATTTCCCTCAAGGTCATCTCCCTGACTCTCTACAATACCAAACAACCTATAGCATCTAATACATTACTAGAAGTAGCTGATGTTCTGCCTAGTTTTGAAACATTTTTCGGAGTATAAGATGCTCCAAAGTACAAGACATACCTAGCTTTTAGGGAGGAAAGCTAGGGGAAAAAATTGTGCCTCTGCCTCTCAGCAATTTGCCTCTGTTTGCAGTTTGCTGCAAACAGCCTGGTCAGCTTCAGCACAGCCTGATTAGCACAAGCAACTGATTGTCAGTTGGATTGCCCTCCCGACAATCAGCTGTTTCAGGCTGCAGGGATTGCCATTGCCTATTGCATCTCATTTTCAGCCTCCACATCTTG
>JAOYMU010000263.1:3963766-3974516 GCA_025802295.1 Psammodynastes pulverulentus | reverse complement strand
GGGCGTGGCGTGGGCGGTAGCGAGTGATTGGTGATTGGGTAGGAGGTGGGTTTGGGATGTGGGTTTTTAGGGGCTCGAAGAACTCCTTCTCATGGGCCCAAGTACCTCGCGCGAGGTCGTGCGAGGTACTAACATTTCACCACTGATGTAGCCCCTCCTTTCTGGGAATCCGCATCACATTTTACCACAGAAACAAAAATAACTCTTGTAAATTAATTAAATAGGTTTGTGAATTATTTAAATAGATTTATTTTATAGGTTTTATTTATTCATTTGATTTGATTTGTATCTACTTTTCCAATCTGGTGAAATTCTTAAGGCTAGCTTACCAACCCAAATATTTCGCTAGCCCCATTAGCGGTAAACAACATTTGGCAAAATGCAGAAACTAGGTAAGAAATAATAAGCTAAAGAAATTACTATTTTATTAAATTTATCATACCTGCTCACTCCAGGTAGTTTATAGTATCCAAATATTATAAATATTGACAGCGTCAATCACTTTCTTTAACTTGTCCTACATTAAATCTATCAGAGTAGTATCATTCACTGGTCTCACTATGGAGGCACAAAAGTATTTAGCCATTGGGTAGCACAATTAAGCAGTATATTTTTTTTCTGTTGACTTAAGGACTGGATGACAACATGTAGCTTGGCCAGGAGAAAGAACTCTTTGATTGTATTTTACACTATATACAATAAGTTTCTCTCTTCCTCATATTTTTGTATGCATTTTCCCATCATCCACAGCCTTTTATATAGGTAGTCCTTGACTTACAAAGCACATTTAGAGACTGTACAAAGTTACAATGGCACTGAAAAAAGTGACTTATTCACTTTTCACACTTACAACATTTTCACACTTACAACTATTGCAGCATCCCATGGTCACATGATCAAAATTCAGATGCTTAGCAAGTGGTTCATATTTATGATGGTTGCAGTGTCCTGGGGTCATGTGATCTGCTTTTGTAACCTTCTTACAAGCAAAGTCAATGGGAAATCCAGATTCACTTAACAACTGTGTTACTAACTGAAGAAATGCAAAGATTCACTTAACAGTTGTGTCAAGAAAAATCGTAAAATGGGGCAAACTCATTTCACTGAACAACCTAAATTTTGGGCTCAATTGTGGTTATAACTTGAGGACCATTCCACCAGACATTCATTTTCATACTTCTGTAATTCCATACACTTATGTTACAGGGCACTCTGTGACATATTTTTTCCACTCTACTGCATTTGACTTTCATATCTTCCTTCTTTGTATATTTTTCTGTTTTGTGCCTTCAAGTCATTCTGGACTCCTGGTGACTGCTTGAACTAATCTCTGCCGTTTTTCTTGGTAGGATTTCAGAAGCGATTTGCTGTTGCCAGCTTATTTCTAAGGCTTGAAAGTGAGTTATGGTCTAAGGTTACCCAGCCAGCTTCATGCCTAAGGCAGGACTAAACTCAGTTTTCCACTTTCTAGCCTGGTTCTTTTAACCACCAGACCGAAGTGGATATCTTCCTCATGTGAACTTTCCCTTTATTCTCTTAAATGTATCAAGTTGGCCCTAGTTTATACGTTGATCAAGGACTGAATTGTTAAGTGTCACACAAGATAAATACCACGACAAATCAGCATTCTTCAGTGTAAGGTTTATTACAGAACGTAAGTGACATTAAGGTACACTAAAAATAGAATGACCCGCCATCTCTAGATTACCACGTATTTTTGAATAAATTTTCAGTTTATTTAGCATTAAAAGAAAGAAAAAAAACCCCTCAAGGAATAAAAGTAACACTGCTCCACTTGACAAATCAGTCACAAACTCAAACCAACAATATAACTCTATTGCTAATTTAAAAGTATTATAAGATTGATAAAACTTTTCAATCAGATATCTATTCAAAAATAACTGCTCTATATATGTTTTTTCATTCAGTTTGAAGTATTTAAGTGATCAAGAAAAGTGACACTCATACCCTAGGTTCTCTTGGTCTCCAGCATTTCTAATTACTATATTTTGTAAAAACAAAACGCTATACTCTAATTATACCCACTAGGTAGAGAAGTAACCTGAAATATTCCTAAGTAAACTATAAGAAGCTTTGAAGCGACACAGTAGGTGGCTGCGGGGAGAATTAAAGTTGACATGCTTCTTATGGTACAATTTTTAAAATATTCTACTTCCAGGCACCTGCTGATGGTAAGATTCTTCCAATCCTGTGATATCATTAATTAAGTTAATTTCAGATATTTCAAAAGCAAACAAGTTATTCCTTGTGTGTTAATGAGAAGCCTTCACAAGATCTAAGTATTTTGTTTGCATATCAGTATGGAAAATATCATTAAAGATCCAGGGTACCAATTACTTTTATGTCTATTTAGAAATACAGGATCATGGGTTGACCTCTCCTTACACCCATTCAACCTACTGACATCAGCTTTCTTAATTATTTTAAACAGCTCTACTAGCTCCCAGATTTAACATTTCCTTAACACGCCAGGAAGTTATAATGAAAAATGCTATAATGAAGAAAAGGCTTTTTAAACTCATCATTCTTTTTACAAGTAATGCATATGTTACTTCATTATTAGACCTTTGGCTCTGCATTTCAAGACCTGATAGGAGGTGATTAGTTAGATTACTTAGCATCTAGGCAGTGGTAGGATTCAAATAATTTAACAATTGGTTCTCTGCCCTAATGACCAGCTGGGTAGGTGTGGCTAGGTGATCATGTGACTGGGTGGAACTCAGGCGACAGTAAGTCTGGGCATACTGCCAAGAACCTTTAGCTGTTATATGGGTTAACCAGCAGGCAGTTTCTGTAAGCAGGGCAATAAAGATTAGGCTAGAAACAACCACAGAATGTTTCCTTCCTGCCTTCTTTACAGGATTAGTCCTGTAAAGTGGGAAAAAAAAAACAAAAAGAGATTTCTTCCAGCAACTGGTTCTCCGAACTGCTTAGAAAGTTAACAGCCGATTCTCACCTGTTGGATCCCACCACTGCTCTATACTGAATTAAAGGAGCACAAAACTTAAACTTGGGCCTTCTGGAGTCATTTTACCATTGCTTAAAAAGCAAAAGAAAATGAACACATGGAATTTCCATGTGAGGGGTAAACTTCCTGTCTTCTTCTACAGGGAAAAATCATGACTCAGCTGAAAGACTAATCCATTTCTATTTTATCTTAAACAACAGCTTGTAAGCGGTGACATAAAACAGGTAGCATTTCGAAAAATGTGACATTTTGTTTCATGATAATTCACAATGGAGACTTCTTTTTGAAAAATTGGAACTGTTTGTGCAATGATTGATATTTCATATGCATGGGATATGCTTAGATTGTTTATACCTTTATTCTCTCGTTTGTCATGGTTTATTGATAGGCCATTTTTGTGCTGTTTTTGTATTCTTGTAAATTCTTGTTTCAAACAGTTTACAGTTGACCTACCAGGTAAATAAATGACCATGTTTTGTAAAAAAAAAAAAAAAAAAATCCAATGAGCTCTATTAATCTTTAAAATTAAAAATACAAAGAGTCATGAGGCATATGATAATGAAGCAAATAATCACTTTGGCCTAACAAAATGGACTCAGACCAGAAAAAAGCAGCAGCTTGTGGAAAAGCTTATGCAGTTTATGGAAAATTTAAAGGGAACTTAAGGAACAGTTGTTAGAACAGAGATGTAAAACCTAAATAATGAAGTGGGACAACTTGCCATGGTCAACTCACCATGGCCAATTCTCTGTAGGACAATTCAACAATTCAACTTAATTATTTTTAAAAAAAAAAAAAAAATATTTTAATATTTGTCATTCACATTTCATTTTGTCCCTCCTTTTATATCCTTTCTTTAATGATTGAATTCCACCGTTTATTCAATATTGTTCTAACTCTTGTCCCGTGGCAGGTTGTCTTATGGCAAGTTGGCTGTGGCAAACTGTCCTGCGTTGAGTTGGTTGTGGAGAATTGGCCAAGCTGGCTACAGTGAGTTGGCCATGACAAATTGGCAATGGCAAATTGTCCTAGACCCCCTTAACAAATGCCAAAAAACCCTCCTCCCCCCATCCCTGTAAAAAGCTTGCCAAATAAATAGAATTAAAGAAAATGTGTTAAAAAGGGAGAAATTAAGTTACCAGGGAGGGGAATTTAGTTCCTAAGTGGTTCTGCCTTTGCTCAAGTAAACAAGATCACTATATAATCTTTTACTTTGTCCATTATTAGTGAGTAGAACTCTCTATTCTCCCCTTCGGCACTTACGATATACTTGGCTTAAAGTAGGAAGTATGAGCTCCACTTATCGAATAGGAAGTGGGATTTGTTTTTTTGCCTGCAATAACTATAGAACCCAGAGTATGGAGATAGGTCAGAGCTCAACTATGCTTCCTCAACTTTAGGACTTCAGATGTTGAATAAGGAATCTGGAAGTGGTATAGTAGGAACATTCAATTGAAAGTGAGTCAAAGTCTTCACATGATTACAGTGCTGAACATTTGAATCCACTCTTATTATCAAGTCAGACTGAAAATGATCAAAGCAGAACACAGGAGTGGAGGAGTGAGTTTGTGTATCAGATATCTCCAAGAAGAAAGTCTGAATGAAAATACTCAATGGTAGGAGCTTTTGTAGCAATATCTGCAATTTTCAGCAGACATTTGAAAGGTTTTAATTGCAGCTTGCAATTTACAAGTCATCATTACCGCTGCACATTAACCAAGTCAGAGAACATTGAAAAAGTATTAAAAAGGCAGGAGGGAGGGGGTGGGAAGAAAAACTCAAGCGGCATGTGGCTGAACAATGAACGTTAAACAGACATAATTTATTTTAATCTTTGTACAGCTGAGAATATGTTAAGGAGAGTGAATATTAGCTCCTGTAATGCGTACTTGATTCAACATAGAGTTTATAAGCCTAGACCAAACTAGAAACTATGAATAACTTGAATAGCTTTATACAACAGTCAAAGTTGTGATATTCTCAAAATACCCAAGCAAAAATGGCATATTAGTGGCAATTTTATTGAGCAAGTGAAACAATATAAATATCTGGGAATAATATTTCAGGATTCAGGGACATGGAATGCTCAAATCCAACAACAATTGCCCAAGATCTTTTATGGCAAACAGCCTTGCCTTGCCCCTATATAAACACAAAGACTTCCATCATCTTAAAAAAGTACAATTTAAATTCCTACGTGTGATTTTTAGTATTCCCTGTTTGATATACCCAAATGATGTGCTGTGGACATTATTTTCAAAGAGTTGGCAAAGCAGACCTGTATGTGAGATTCAGGTTAAACTGGCATATTGTTCAGAAGGACTAGCCCTCTTAACTTTGCACGATCAACATCATTCCGTATGGATAACTTCATTAGAATCAAAAGTAAGGAGCTGTAGTCTTTCTCCATTCTTATGGCATCCACTGGACAAGCAAAAGTCAAACTAACCATAAAATGGGACAGAATGTTAACCAACAAAATGAGATTAGTAGAACCAGTTAGAAATCCAATTATGTTCTTTCCCCAACCATTTTTTTTTACTGATAATTTTTCAAGGCAGTAATATACCTTTTTTTCCTAGCCTTTTCAATGTCTTAAAAAAATTATCAGTGCCTTTGAGTCAGTGATTCCGAGTAAGTGCGTGGACAAGTCCCTGCAGTTCTTTGGGGCAAGATTTTGGAAATGATTTGACATTGCCTTCTTGCTAGGGCTGAGAGGGAGCCACTGGTCCAAAGTCATCCAGCTGGCTTTCATGTCTAAGGCAGGACTAGAACTCACAGTAAACCATTTTCTAGCCCAGTGCCTTGACCAGTATCTCAAACTGGCTCTCATTTTAAGTGCATTAGACTCTGCAATTATGTAATGTAGGGGATCTGCTGATATCCCTATGATAAATGTGCATGCCTTTTTTCCCCTGGGATCTGCTAAATCAGTGGCACACAGGGACACCCAACAATTATTCTAAGGAAATATCCAGCCAGATTCTTTTCATGTCAATCTCCTTTTACCAGATTTAATACCTTATTCTACCAATAAAGTGGCAACATTTGTCTCTGGCTCTTTGGCTATTAGAGAATAACAAAGGCGTACAAGCGATCTTTTTGCTTAGGTTCAACTTTTCCCTTGTTGCCTATATTCCAAATTTGACTTGGCTTGTACTTTGCTCTTTGTGCCTTCTTTTCCCTTATGGCCTCTGTTGTTGTTAAGTTGTTAAATTGTTAAATTAAATAAACCAAATCTACACTTTCATATTAGAGATGTAAATTCTAATTATTAGAATTTGTTATACCGTACTTGCCAATCTAGATTGCTTGATCTGCTGATTACTTATAATCTCTAGTTTCATTTTATTCATTTTGGTTACTGTGTTTTATCACTACCTTGTATTGCTCTTAGTATATAGTAGATCTGTGATTTTTTTTGGGGGGGTGGTCAGCTAAAGTCAGCTATTTATTGCCATTATCTGAATTCTGTTTTAGTAGTTCAGGCTAGTTACCAGTTCTCTTTATCATTCTAAATTTAAAGGAGTGTGAATTACTGTAAGTCAGATGGGTGTTCTTGCTGAAACCATGGCATTCATTATAATAATCCACTAAAGCCAATAAGCATTTGGCCCAATACATATCTACTGTACTGAAAATCGCTAAAGAAGGGATGTGTTACTTATTTGATCTTCATCTAAGATTCCATTACTTGAAATAGTGGCTTTGGCAGAAAGATCCATCTTCTCATTTTAGTCTAAAGAATATTACCATAAGGGAATTATTTTCTTGCAGGTACTCTGATCAAAACTGCGATGCAGCCCATTAGAATCTGAACACTGAACACATAACATTTAGAAATTCCTGACAGGGGAAGGAGAACGCTTTCATCAGTATGATGGCGATCACAGCGTTTAACCAGGTAAAAGAAATATATGATTTTGATTTCCCAGGAACCCAACCTAATTGCAATCTGTAACTCCTATCATATAAACTTACATTTCAGCTTAGTATTTTCTTAATGTGAATAGAATCATAGCTTTGTTTCTTGTATATTTAAAGAGAAATACCTTGGATTTCTCTGGATTATATACATAGTATATTCACTAATATGCTTACTTAGATTTGTCATTCATTCATTCATTCATTCATTCATTTGTTTATTTAGACATAACGCAATAAGGTAAGGGGAGAGAAGAGTAGAACTAAATGCATATGATAGCATCTCATGCATTAATATACATTGAGGACCCAAATTGTGGGGGCAATATGCTGATTCTGTAAACCACTTAGAGAGGGCTGTAAAAAGCACTATAAAGTGGTATATATATATCTAAGCGCTATTGCTAGTGCTAAAATGGCAAATAAAGCCAAGGAAACAAGGCAGTTGGAATTCAGATCATGGCAAGAAACTAAATGTAGTATATAACCCCATAAGGCAGTAGCAACTTGGAAGTAGAAAGGGGATTATTACATCGTCCTTAATATCACCAGTCTATTCTAAATCCCTCTGCCTGGTAAACAATTACATTTACCATTTTTAGAAATCACACAATGCTCATCAAAAGTGGATCTTGGTTTATTTGTTTGCATTTTCTGTTTCAGATCATAACTGCATTATCCATGCGCTGTTGGCTAATCTTACTCCCACTGTCATTTTCACGCACAGGAGAAGCTGATATTAGCAATGCCTGAACCAGGTGATTCAATATATTGCAACAGGGTGAAGGAGAGGTTTCTTCTATATTCTCCAGGTCATTGACTTACCTAGCAACCAGGCACTCAAACAAACAAACAAATCTAGGCAGGGCCTGGATCTCGATCTAAAGCAGTCTGGGTATCTGGCTTTTACTTGATTGGAACATCAGATACCTATTATGTTAATGGCCGCAGTACAGTCAGATCTGATTCACTTTGAATTCTTAAAGCACACTGGTGGGGCAAGTCATTTACTTTGGCCAGGTTACCTTGACCCACCAGTGTGCACACTGCTACAAAGCTGTTTGTAAAAGCCAGTGCAGCAAGGAAGTTGCTTCTAATCTGGCACATTAAAAAAAAATCTTGGTTTTTAAAAAAAAAAAACTCACCCACAATGATAAATCAATAGATTGCTCTTAGTGCTGCTTACGTGAACCATTAGATGTTCCACACAAAAGGGTCCGTATAAAAAAATATTTCTATAAAGGGTAAGGGCAGTAGTTTGATCAAGAGGTCAGGCATTTTCAGCTAGGGTTCAGATTGTTACAAAAATCACCCTCCCCAGTGTAATCACCCTCCCCAGTGTAATCACTCTAAAATGTTTGGCATCCGTTTGCAAAAGGATTGTAGAGTGATCTTCAGACAGGAAGGCAAATATTTAACAGATACAACAAAGGGCTGGTGGGATGGGCCCTATGACTGGAGTGTAGCTATATTTGCTTGAAGGGAATAGAAGAAATAGTGAGGAACACAAGGCAGTGACATCTTTAGTAGCAAATGGAGGCTATTGGGTTAAAGTGGAGGAATTAATACAAGGAATGGCCACAAAGCTGAAAAGTTTCCTTGATGATTAAAAGCTCTTTTTTTAAAAAAACCAAAAAACCAAAAAAACCAAATTGTTCATCTTGGCTGGAAGGAGCAGCCTGGAAAACAATAGAAAGGGAAGGTCACTCCCAAATTCTGGACCCAATTATGTACATACAGCATCCAAGGGAAAACCAAAAGCAGCAGCCCATGTCAAAGAGAGGTATTTTTTATATAAGTAACCGAAGGCAGTGAACATACCTAATACTCCTTCCTCCTCCTATTTTCCCCACAACAGCGACAACCCTGTGAGGTGGGTTGGACTGAGAGTGAGTGATTGACCCAAAGTCACCCAATCAGCTTTCATGCCTAAGGCGGGACTAGATCTGGTTTCTAGCCTGGTGTCTTAATCACGAGTCCAAAGTGGCCCTTTTGACAGGGCACAAGAGTGCTGCTTCCTCTTCATTCCAAGGATACCATGTCACTTATGTTGGGGGTCAAGGTGGCGATGATGGACTCGAGGCAATGTGCCACGCCGGCGCTGGCACAAGGAGGATTGCATCCCACCACGCCTCTTCCACAGAGCGTGGGCTTTCCAGGCCTCAGCAAAACTCTCTACCTAGGAGAGGGCAAAACAGTTACAGAATATTTGAACCGGTGCCATGTAGGAATGGAACTTAATAGGTAACACATTCAGAATTGGTTACCGAGGTGCCATGGAAAATGGATGCGTCCCTTTCTCTCTTCTCAAAGGCAGAGAGGCCATCCCCTGCCAATTACTAGTTACTTTTTTCTTAGTCACAAAGCCTTTGCCTGCAATGTTGGGATTACTTATTTACAACTGGGATATGCCACAAAGGGTTGCAGTTTGAATGGTTCCTGTTCAGTGGGTGGCCAGCCAGACATGTCGGCTCTGAGATTAATCCATTGAATCCTTCCCGTTGCGCGCACACACACACTCACACACCCCACAAAATGTCGTTAAGCAATCTGTTAGGGCAACAGAGCCTGTCCCATCCCATCCCAGTGGACTGTTCAGCCAGTATTCCCTTAATATATTTTGCCTGAAATTTGTTTGTACTTGTGCTGTGCTTGGTTTTTTCCAAGCAAGACTGAACAGATCAGCGGGGGCTTCAAATCTTACTGATTTGTTTCATTTAATCCATCAGTGTGATTCTTTTTTAAAATAATCCCCCAAATTTGCAGTTACTATAACATGAATTTTTAACATCTTTTCTCTCTCTTTTTTTATGCGGTTTTCCTAATAAATGGCTTTATGCGGTTTTCCTAATAAATGGTTTACATAAATGGCTTTTTACAGACATATCCTTCCCTAATATGGCCAGATTCTTGTACAACTTTTGAGAACACAATAAGTTCTGTGAACTTCTGACACAGAGGGCAACAGCTCTATTCATTTCTACCATTCTGCTGCCGCCATCTGTTTTGGTGGAGTGTGGTATTTCACTTTAAAAAACAACAACAATCCTTAGATGGATATTCTAAAATAGAATTTCCAATCAAGTGGATGAGACCACCAGAGGCCCTATCCTGTGCCAGTTAATTCACCTCCTGAAATGGAAGAACAGGACTACAACAACGTAAGAACACGCGAGTCAAGGGGATTGCAAAACCAGCAGAAGCTGAATGGGAATGCATCAGGTCTCAAATGCAGGCAGAACATACAGAGGCTGAGAGCCACCCTCACCGGAATCATCTGGTCTTTTTTGTTCTCTTCTTCCAGAGAGGTCAGTTCCCTTGGAGACAGCAGAGACAGACGAAGCTGTGGCATCACAGTTTGTGCCATATCCTGCACAGTCCTATCCAGCACAGCCTGCAGGGAGTGAGTACAGGGCCAGCACAGGTTTGGATAGTTTTAAATAATAAAGATGGAAAAGAAAAGAAAAGGAAAGGAAAGGAAAGGAAAGAAAAGAAAAGAAAAGAAATAAAATAAAAATAAAATTGTTTTTGGCTATCATAACAGCCATTTCTCAGCTCAATAGTGAAGTTCAAAGCAACTATATAAATAGCTATTCTATTTGTTGGTCCTACAATTCCAGCTCTAATTACAATACAGGTAATCCTCGACTTACAACAATTCATTTAGTGACTGTTGAAAGTTATAATGGCTCTGAAAAAAAGTGACTTATGACCACTTTTCACCCAATGGTGGGATTCAAAATTTTTTACTACCGGTTCTGTGGGCATGGTGTGGCTTGGTGGGTGTGGCAGGGAAAGGATACTGTAAAATCCCCATTTCCACCCCACTCCAGGGAA
>JAOYMU010000263.1:3946994-3957918 GCA_025802295.1 Psammodynastes pulverulentus | reverse complement strand
CTCTCTGTATCTCTCTATGTCTCTCTCCCCCTCATCTCTCTCCCCCTCTCTGTATCTGTGTGTGTCTTTCTCCCTCTCTATCTCTCTGTATCTCTCTCCCTCCTCTCCCTATCTTCTCCTCTCTGGGTGTATCTCTCTCTATGTCTCTCTCTCCCTCTGTATTTCTCTCTGTGTGTTTATCTCTCTTGTGCACTCTCTCTCTCTCTCTCTCCCTCTTCCTCTCTCTCCTCCTCCCCCTCCTTGTCCTCTTGCGACCCCCTGCCCGGATGTGGTGGGGCCAGGAGAGTACCCACAACCTGGGAGACCTTCTTTAAGCAAGCGACTGGGCTTGGCCAAAGCTCAGCAAAGGAAGAAAATTGGAAGAAAGAGAAGATGATCAGTAATAAGATGGATGGACTGCATTATAGTAACAATGGGTCAACCATTGGAAGACTCGAAGGACCAGGTTAGGGATAGATTCTCCTGGATAGAATCTATCTATGTGGTAATATCAGTGGGTTAATGGTACATAATCAATGATTCAATCAACTAATTTGTGGCATAGATAAATATCAAAAACATCGGAGTTTAGTGATAACCTTATTAAACCTATCTGGTTTCCAGAAATAATTTTAAAAGGCACACAAACTTGTAATAAATGAATTGCTACCCAATATTGAATCTCAGAAAAGTGACCTTTAAATTATGGGGAAAAGATATATAATGAAATATAATGAAAAAAATTGAGAGGGGAAATCATGTTAGGGATAATATTTCTGTTACAAGCTACTAAAGATGCCAATAAGTTTGTGACTAGGAATTATATCAAATCAAGAATTTTTGAATGATCGTTATACTCAGCACCCGGGTAATTCTCTCTCTCTTTGTTTAATTAGGAAAGAGAAAACATCAGAAATTCAAATCTGCCTTTATTGTTTGCCAAGCAAAATTGTTTTCACCTGCATTTCTCCCAATTAAGGAAATGTTAATATCATTTTTTTTCTATAAAGCTTTAACTTAAATGCTTTGTACATCCAAATCTGTTTGAATGTTTATAAGATATAATCATTTGTGCCTTTGAAAACATTTCCATAATGATCAGGTGCAAAATGATGGGAGAGAGACAGGGTACCGGTAGTTCCTAATATTTGCATTGAACAGGAATAGCAGCTTTTCTTATTATTTTATTCTTATTATTCTTATTTAATTGTTCTTTTAACTGGGTGAACTTCAGAAGAGTTCTGCCAATTTTCGCTTTCCAGTTCAAGTGACAGGAAAAACAATAAACCTTTTTTCCCCACCAGTCCTCCCAAAGTAAACCTATAAGACAGTAGCGGGATTCAATTTTTTTTACTACCAGTTCTGTGGGCATGGTGTGGCTTGCTGGGTGTGGCGGGGAAGGATACTATAAAATCTCCATTCCCTCCCCACTCCTGGAGAAAGGATACTGCGAAATCCCCATTCCCTCCCCACTCCTGGGGAATAATTCTGCAAAATCTCCATTCCCTCCCCACTCCTGAGGGAAAGATACTGCAAAATCCCCATTCCCTCCCCACTCCTGGGGAAAGGATACTGCAAAAACTCCATTCCCTCCCCACTCCTGAGGAATAATACTGCAAAATCTCCATTCCCTCCCCATTCCGGGGGGAAGGATACTGCAAAATCTCCATTCCCTCCCCACTCCTGGGGGAAGGTTACCACCGGTTCTCCGAACTACTCAAAATTTCTACTATCGGTTCTCCAAAACTAGTCAGAACCTGCTGGATACCACCTCTGCTATAGGAGGAAAAACAATTGGCTTTTGTTCTTCATAGCCCAGAAAAATCAAGTAGGTGGATCCATCAGTCAAGAGCTGTCTCAACATACGTACGCACAGAACATCTCGTCATCATTTTGTCTTAAATGGAGGAGGGGTCTGAAATCCCCAAAAATGATTTGATAAACCAGCTCCAATAAATGATTAAAATGTATTGATGGACCAAGACTAAACAGGATAAAAGGATAAGCAATATGCAGTAAGTCACTCTTACTCAACTCTGGGAAGCAGGCAATGGCAAACCATTTCAAAAATGTTGTCTAGAAAACTTCAGAGACCAGTCCAGGCAGTTGTCAGGAGTCAACACTGTCTGGAAAGCAGAATAAAGCAAAAAAAAAAAAAGTCTACAAGTGTTCATACTCTTTGTGATCATGCATTTGAAGGCCAGCTTAATTTGTAGGTGGTTTATGTATGGGAGACAAATGCAGAAGATCCCAGAATCCTTGCCTTTTGTAATGGCTGTAATTTTGGTAGGAAAAGGTCAAATCAAACCCTTACTCAAGATGTTTAAATTCATCTGGTCATCAGCTCGGTTCCTCCACTGCCAGCTGCCTCCTATGCAATGTGAGTCCACATTAAACTGGCCTTACCTTCCATGTCTTCTCCCCCCGAATGGAACCTTCCCTCAAATGGCAATCCTGAAATGGCCCACCAGACGTTCACCATTTCGGGGTTTGACAACTGATTTGGTATGGATTTCTGTAAATTACAGAATTTTGTCATTTTGGGACAATTCACTTTTGGCACTTTTAGAATGTTCTGGAATCTTCTCCACATGACTTCCAGTTCAGAAGAGCCTTTGGTTACTACATAGTTCTTGAGAGTCCTAATGCTTCAATGATTTTCTGAAGGCCACACAAAATAAATCTATACAGGAAACAAATGAAAGAATACATCTGTGTATTTAAATGGAAGGCAAACATTGACCCAGAGGATTAAATTCATTCCATCCACTTCATGTTTTTAATTCCAAAGAAACCAGCAACAGTCCTTGTTTTCAAAAATCTCTGTGTGGCATCCCTAAAGATCAGAGTCACTTTGGTGAAATGGGCAATGTAAAAATTGGATGGATGGATGGATGGATGGATGGATGGATGGACGGATGGAGATAGATAGATAGATAGATAGATAGATAGATAGATAGATAGATAGATAGATAGATAGATAGATAGATAGATAGATAGAATTTGCAGAGATAGCTCTCATCTAATGTATATGTAGTATAAATAAAAAAAGTCTTGACTCATTTCTAGTCAAAAGAAAAGATATGGAAACGGTGATATAGCTGACATACAGTCTCTGATGCAATGCTAGAAATGTTGAAAAGGAAGATTTAGTTTTTTGAACACCTTTAATAGGCTTCCTCAGAGTTTTAATTAGTCAAAGTTCCAAGCAGTAGCTGACAGCTGGCAGAATCTCCCATCTCCCGTTAAAGTCAAGCTAATTAAGATTCGAAAAAGAAAACATATTCTGTCCAGCACTCTTAATCAGTCAGCTTTGGTTAGAAAAGCAATATGGAATCTTTTGCCTTGACAACTTCATAACCTTGGAAATGTGGACCTAAATAATAATGAACCAATTTCTCAACATGGTCACTGCAGGTATCTGATCTAATGTATTAGCTGTTTCTCCCACCTGCTATTTAATTTTCTACTATTGAGTTTTTTAGGATCTAATTTTGAATGAGAAACTTTTGAAAGAGAAGTTTTTGTGCAATAACCCAGGCATACTAGACTGTTTCCCCATCTATTCATTCTCTGCCTAGGTTTATGATCTACTTTGGGATTCAGCAAACTGTTGTTAAAAGTCTATCTTGAATGGAATCCAGGCTGAATTTTGCAGATCTTCTTAGGGAAGATTAACAATAGTAAACACTTTCGATATTAACATAAATAAAATATTTTCATGAAAAATGAAAAAGAAATTAGAAATATATAAAAATAGAAACCAGACAATTGTGAGTTCTAGTTTCGCCTTAGGCATGAAAGCAGGCTGGGTGATTTTGGTCCAGTCATTCTCTCTCAGCCCAATTCACCTCACAGGGTTGTTGTGGGGAAAAATAAGGGAAGGAACATCGTAAGTATGTTCACTTCCATGAGCTCTTTATAAAATAATAAGGGCAGGGTATAAGTAAATAAATAAATAATAAAAAGAAGGACGAGAAGAATGGCATTTTTTAAATTTTTGAAAATATTTTCAAAATCTGGCAAATATTTTTTAATTTGGCAGATCCTAAAAGGAACTTGGAGGATCTCCAGGTGTTCTCAGACCCCACTTTGAGAAATACTGCTCTAACAGCTGGGCTGTGACTTATATGGCTCTGGGGTTGGTATGCACAAATATATCTGCAGTCTCAGCCTCTGTAGAAAATTCTTTATATATTATATCTAGAAAATCTAAGGGGAAGAAAAACTTTAAAAAAATGTCTGTGGAAGAGAAGAATTAGGGGTGACATGATAGCAGTCTTCCAATATTCGAGGGGCTGTCACAGAGAAGAGGAGTCAACTTATTCTCCAAAGCTTCAGATGTCAAGACAAGAAGTAACAGATGGAATCGTATCAAAGAGAGATCCAACTTAGAACTAAGGAGTAATTTCCTGACAGTGAGAACAATTAATCAGCAAGACAGCTGACTTCCAGAAGTTGTGGGTGCTTCATCACTGAAGGTTTTTAAGAGCAGATTGGACAGCCGTTTGTCTGGAATGGTATAGGGCAGTGATAGTGAACCTTTTCGGCGCCAAGAGCCCAAACCAGAATGCGCATCCATGCACTGTGTGCATGCCTGAGCACTGGAAACCTGAAGACCAGCTGGCCAGTGTATGCATGCCTGTTTTTTGGCCATTTTGGGGGCCATTTTCAGGCTGGTTTTGGCCTGAAAATGACCTGGAAAATGGCCTGTTTTTTTACTTTGGGGGGGCCATTTTCAAGCCATTTTTCAGGCTGTTTTTCATGCTACATGCTCACCAGAAACCAGAAGAGCAGCTGGTGTCAGTGCGTGTACACACAGAGAGGGCTCTGCATGCCACTTCCGGCATGTGTGCCATAGATTCACCATCACGAGTATAGGGTCTCCTGCTCGAGTAGGGGCTTAGACTAGAAGACCTCCAAGGTCCCTTCCAACTGTGTTAGTTTGTATTCTGAAAGAATGAGGCAGAAGGTGGTATTTTCAGACCAAAGCATATCAGGCAATTTCTGGAAACTTGGATCTACTTCTTGAAATGGGTGTAAGATATCGTACTGAATAATGGGAGCCAGTTTGGTTTAGTAGTAAAGACTAGAAACCAGGAGATCTGATTTTTAGTTTTGTCTTAGGCACAAAGCCAGGTGGCCAGTCATTCTCTCTCAGCCCTAGGAAGGAGGCAATGGCAAACCACTTCCAAAAATGCTGACAAGAAAACTGCAGGGACTAGTTCAGGCCTCAGGAGTCAACAATGACTCAAAAAAGTGGGGGGCATTAGCCCTTCAGTTTCTCCTTCTGGAAAAATGAGGTTCAGAAAAACCACAAAAACCCTCCTCTTTTTTTAAAAAAAGTGGACTCATGCAAGTCAGGAGGGGTAGAGTTTTGTTTATTCATTTTCCCCAGATTTGATAGCTTTATTCTTCATTTTTTTGACATTAAACTTAGGAAATGAAATTGTGTGTCTTGTTTTTCTTGTCATGCTCTGCTGTTAGGGGGAGGTTGACCAGAGGTTTCCACTCATCCTAGAAAGACTCATCAATAATTTTTTAAATGCAATGAAATTCAGATCAAAGTGGCTTTGTATTAAAAGGAAAGGACACACATGGCACTGCAAGCTGAACCACTGACAGCATGGATGGGCCAGGCCATTGTCTGTGGAAATCTATGCCCTGCTGTGAAAGTAATGGATGACATTTGAGTTTCAAACATCTCTTTCATCTAAAATAATGTTGGACATTTTTATGTCAAGGACCGTGTTCACTCGTAGGTAACCTGTTGGGGGAAATATAATAGGCATGCCGAAGCCAGCTGTGGATTGGACCACAGCCAAAAGAGATAAGGATACTGATTCCCCCCCCTTTCTCTTTTTTGATATTCTCCTCCAATCAGGGGGCTGTGTGGCAAGTACAAATAACTCCTGCCAAAGGCCTAAATTAAGCTGTTGTGTAAATGAGCAAAAGTTAATGGGTAGGGATGTGCAAAGCAGTTCATTGTCGCAACATTCTGATCTGGCTTTATAAGCCCTGAAACAAAATTTATGTATCTTGAGAGGGGGTTTTTTTGGGGGTGGTGGTGGTGGTGGCTTTGGGTGGCTTTTTGAAATTCAACCTGGCTATCTAGCTAGTCTGGATACATTATTTCTGAGTCGCTATTGGTTTCAATTGAATGGGATAATATGACAGCAGAGTGTTTAGGAGAACACAAACAGTTAAATACACAGCCAGAATATTCACTACTGTACACCTCTAGATTCTAAGTCATTTCCTGCTCTTTCCTTTTAATGCTACAAGGAGTCAAAGGTAGATAAATATGTTAATTGAAATATGTTTGTGTGCATGTATGTGTGCACATGTGTGTATCTCCCTCCCATCTTCAGTATATCTTTCTGGCTGTATCATCTCTCTACATCTACAGTATATCTATAAAGAGAGAGAGAGAGAGAGAGAGAGAGAGAGAGAGAGAGAGAGAGAGAGAGAGAGAGAGAGAGAGAGAACACTATGGTTTAATCTGCAGGGAGGCGATGCAAAGATATCTCTAAATATGCTACATGTTCATGCTAATGCATGCCCATGTAAAGATTACCAGAAAGTGTTGGTTTGGTCAGCTGGTTAAATTTTAGTTTTCTCTCATATCTCTTGCAAAGCTAAATTCAAAGTGCATTTTAAAATGTAAAGATTTTGTATTCGTTTGGGGGAAATTAGTTGAGCTTTGCTCTGCGTTTAACATCTTGTCTTTTATAATTGGCAATAGTTCTAGTATTCATGCAATTGGGAAGTATTCGCCTTCTTTCTTTTTCAACCTTCAGCAATCCATATGTACAAGCAAAACATTATTGTAGAACAATCATACTTGCTTTTTCTGCCCTTGCGTCTGTCAGAGAGGCTAGAAATAAACATGCTAAATGTGTTGCTTGAACTTCTTTAAGCATTAGAAAAAAAATGGATAAGGGGATTTTACAAAGAGAAAACCTTGTACAGGATAAGTGCTTACCGAAGGAAAAGTTAAAGAGAAATTGCTTCATCTTTTAATCTATTGTCTCACCGATTCGGAGATTTACCGAAATTTGGGATAACACTGAGAAGACAGTCAAAGATAAATCAGATTGATTCCTATGGTTTCCCATAGGAATGTATTCTAATACTTAAAATTTGAGGCTGAAGGTTTTTTTTCTCCGAACTTGTGAGTTGGTTTCCGAATGTTTCATTACCAGGCTAAATAACATCTTCAATGCAATTTAAAGCCCTTTTAAGCAGAAGAACACTGACATTGACATCCCCAAAATTCTGCTGAAGATGTGACCTAGCCTGGTTAATGAAACTTTTGGAAACTAACCCACAAGCTTGGAGAACGAACCTCCACCTTCATTCTACATCTGAGCTACAGATATTCACCACTATCGCATACTTAAAAGTTTTTTAAAATTAAACTGTCAGATCATTTTTTATAATATGGATGTCAAGTAGCATTTGACGTGGATTATAAGCCACCTGCTCTTATGGTCCTGCTTTGAAAACCAATGAAGCAGAAGTTAATCCTGACAGTGAGAACAACCAACCAATGGAACACTTACCCTCAGAAGTTGTGGGAGCATCATCACTTCAGACTTTCAAGAAGAGATTGGACTGCCATTTGTCAGAAATGGTGTACGGTCTCCTGCTTGGGCGGGGGGTTGGACTAGATGACCTACAAGGTCCCTTCCAACTCTGCTTATCTGTTATCTGTTACCTCCCTAGATCCACAAGGACAAAATCTCTACAGATAAGGAGTACCATGAAATCTTCTCATCAATAGAGATAATGGGAGGGCATCAAACAGGCTCTGGAAAAACCCGATCTATATTTGCTTAGGGTTAAATTGTACACAGTAGAAGGCTTGTGACCATTTAATAGAAATCAGGAGCACTAGTGAGATGATTTTGGCAATCAAGGTCCCTGATTCTCTCTTTTGCTATTTTACTCTTTTATTATTTACTATTAGGGATGGTGTGGTGACTCAGCGATTAAGACACTGGAAAAGTGGGCAGCCTAGGTTTGAGATCTGAGCTTCACGTGGCAGGATGAGTTCCCATCCTCATCCCAGCTCCTGCCAACCTAGCAGTTTGAAAGCATGCAAATGTGAGTAGACAAATAGGTACCATTTTGGTGGGACAGTAACAGCACTCTGTGATGCCATGCTTATCACATGACTGTAGAAATATCTTTGGAGAGCGCTTGCTCAATGGTTTTGAAACAGAGGTGACCACTGCCCCCTATTATAGTCAGCAACAACTAGCAGAGTGAAATCCACAGGGATTCTTTATTTTTATTGTTTATTATTAATTCTTCTCCAGGGTTTATTGGCCTAAATATTCAATAGAGAAGCCAAAATTACAAAGTTTGGTTATATAGATGTGATGCCAATGAGATTAGTAATTGTATGACAGCAACTGAGGCATCTCTAGGGTCAAACATGAATTTTAATCCTAAAATTCGAATCCTAATGCAGGCCTAAACCTTAGCATGTTAGCTTCAAGCCTCAATACTGCTTTGGAGGTGCATTTTTAAGATGCCAAACAGATTGAAGATTCCCACAATGAACATTTTGAATGTAGTCCTGTATCAATCCAGTGGTCATCCAGGGAATCAGAAATAGTATAAATCCAAGAAGCTGGGATGAATGTTGCACAGTTGTTTTCCAAAAATAGTCTGACTCTCAAGCCTTTCTTTTTATAGCACTGGCTCAGATATGTCTATTTTCCTGAGTCATACCTCTTTTGAACATCTCTTTTGATTCACTTGATCTTCCTAAATAAGGGCTAAGGATCTTCCTAGGTCAGGTGACTCAGCTTTCTACAGTGCTTCTGCAGCTGGTGGCTGATAAACCTGCCTCCTGTAGTCCCAAGATGCATTTTCAAGAGACAGCTGGACTTTCTTTTTTTGAACAAGAAACTCCAGTTGCCTCTTGAAAAAGCACTTTTGGGACAACCATGATCTGGATTGTTAGATATTATAGCAGCCAATGAGCAAAGCCCGCCAGGGCATCGCTCATTGGTTAACTCGCGTGGTGGGAAGATTGTAGCCGTGTCAGTGGCTGAACTGCTGGACAGCGCCGGCTATATAAAGCCAGTGCTGGCCACGTGTTCAGCGCTTCTGTTTAAACCTCGAATAAAGCTAGTTGCTGTGTTAACTCGCGTCTGGCTCCTCCTTAAACCCTCAACTTAACAGTGGATGTGATTTAAGGTAGGATTGGCCAACTGAAAATTCACTCAACTCAATTTTTCTTACTGCCAAGGCCCTGAGAAATCTTAATACCAACATTTGACAGCGAATCACAACCTTGCTAAGGGATTTACTGCTGATTTTCAAAAGCAAACCATAGAGTCTGCACTATCAGATTATTTTCAGCATGTTAAGCCAGACAAAACCAAAACTTTGAAACTACACTCGCCATCAATGTTTTGCCAATGCATGTGGAAAGGAGCCATGATTACTTCTTGAAATTTACAATTGGTCATGATAATTAGAATTGATCATGATGATATCACATATATCATTTCTTTGTGCAAATAACTCCAAAAACAGTATGTCACTCATATCATTTGGCTCATATTAGGAATTATTGTTCAGGCCAGAGATTAAAACCAGATTTTAATCTGCATCTTTACTTATTTTATTATTTTTTCATTTTCTTCCAGGTATCCCAGTGTCCATCTCTGCCAATCACCTCCACAGCCTTCTGCAAAATTACAGTGATAATTTTACAGCTCAGTATATGAATGCCAGTGACTTTTTTGTATCTAAGATTTCACACAACTCTTATCAAAGTATATGGACACTGACCTGGACTTCAATGATTGGTGATTTGCCCAATTTCATCAGGGTAAGACCAGTTGTTTAACCTATTTTATTCAGAGTGTTTTATGTTAACATTTGTTCTCATAGATGCAGTCTAGCCCTGAGTCTTCCTTGCTTCCTTGCTTGGTTTATTTGTCATTATTATTAATCATTTCAATTTTGCTGTTTGCGACATCTGGAATTCCCCGGTGAGCTCCAACATACTAGAGTTTTGATCCCACAGCCAAAGCCTATTGAGTCATTCAGTTATTTGATGCAGCTGTTTCTCAGCCTATTTCACTTGGACCTCTCTGCTTAACAGGAACATCATTTTGGCAGACACATGAGGAAATGAATTAACTGCATCCAATAGACTTCCAGTTTTTAGGAAAAAACATGATGATATTGAAACATGGGTATACTGTATCTGTACTAAATTTAATGTGTCCTCTAATTTTTTTTTTTTTTTGAAGATCATTTTGCCATCTGTTGTTATTTGATATTTATTCGTTAGATATATATCCAACATTTTTTTTCAGGAGCTCATGGTAATGCTTATAACTCTTTGATCTTATCATCACATCAATCAATCTATAACAGATTGGGAAATGACTGACTCAGAAGTGTTCACAGATGTGCTGGTATCAAATAATTCACTCTAATGGAAGCAGTGATACAGTGTCATGGTAGAACTTCTGCTTCTCTTGTACCCGCATTGTGACATCACATCAATGTTCAAAAGGAGGATAGCATATTGTGTGCTGGTACAACACTGTCATTTTTTTAAAAAATCAGAGCTAAGAATATACATGGACTGACTATGCATCATCCAATGAGCTTTTATGGCTAAGAGTGGAATTGAACCATATTCCCAAACCTAGTCTTACTCTTAAACCTTACCCATTATACTAAATTATTGCCCACTTTACATGTAGATACTGTATCCAAGCTCACAGCAATTAAAATATAAAATACAAGTAAAAATCAAGTTATATTCAATTATGTAATTCCATCAGGTTTTGTGGCTTGTTATTAATAGTTTGGATAATGCATATATCCACTTTCTTTCCTTCTTTCCTTCTTTCCTTCTTTCCTTCTTTCCTTCCTTCCTTCCTTCCTTCCTTCCTTCCTTCCTTCC
>JAOYMU010000263.1:3918365-3930304 GCA_025802295.1 Psammodynastes pulverulentus | reverse complement strand
GCCGGTTCTCTGAACTACTCAAAATTTCCACTACCAGTTCTCCAGAACTGGTCAGAACCTGCTGAATACCACCACTGCATGCAGTGCATGCAATGTATAGGACTTGGATTGCATGCTTGTGACCATCAGTTTGCCTCCCTCTTTTGGAACATGCTCTCCAAATGCAAAACCAAATGTTTAATGCATAATGGGATCTATGGCTGATTCTTCCATCTGCCCAAAGCATACTATCCCTGTGTCCCTCCGGCATCAGGATGAGCTAATGTTTTGTCAACCATTGCTTTAAATTATGAACCTTTAATTATTTTTATCAACAAAAAATAATAAATATGTATATGAAAATGCCTGCCCCTCCATACTGTATGCTTGTAACATCATTAGAAATCATGTCCTTTTAGTGCTAATGTTTAATTATAATGCAAATTGCATGTGCAATTATGTTTATGTGAACAGCAGCTTTCTATCCCCCCAACATCAAAGAATATCATGAGATGTTATGAGGTTTGGCACCTATCATTTGACCAGAGGGCTTATTAGAAGCTTAGTAAGGCTTATATATTTCAATACACATTACCTAGGGAATGAGAAATAGTACATTCTTTGTTTTAATTAATATTTGTAGTTAAAAGAAAACCATGGCAGCTATCAAAGAAAGATCTTTTCAAAATTAAGCACTCTAGGACAGTGGGCCCCAACCTTTTGGGCACCAAGGACCAGTTCCGTGTACAGAGGTTTTTCCATGGACCAGAGAGGGCATGGTTTCATGGGCTGCTTGCATCCTAGGGATGGGGCTTCATTTGTTTACGCGGCCCAGTTTCTGGCATACCACGAACCGGGGACCCCTGCTCCAGGAGATCTTTTGAGTTCAATAGTTGAGTCCAATATTTGAGGGGCTGCCATGAAAAAGAAGGGGGTCAGCATATTTTCCAAAGCCCCAGAAGGCAAGACAAAAACCAATGAATGGAAACTAACCCTGCAGAGGGGCAACCTAGAACTAAGGAGAAATCTCCTGACAGTGAGAACAATTAACCAGCTTGCCTCCAGAAGTTGTGAGCGCTCCATCACTGGAGGCTTTTAAGAAAAAACTGAACAGCTACTTGTCTTGAATGGGTGTAGGGTCACCTGCTTGTGCAGGGGGTTGGATTAGAAGACCTTCAAGGTTCCTTCCAACTCTGTTATTCAAATAGAAGTCTAAGGTTTCTTTCCCCATTGAAATTAGCAGGAAAACAAATGTGAAGACAACCCAGTCTAGATCAGCTCGTTTGTGGACAAATCTATAGTTTCCTTGTTCAACCCCTTGTATATAGCTTGAAACTGCTTCTGTTAGGATTTTTTTTTTCCATTCTAATCTACAGTGGCATGATATTCTCTCTCATCTAAATACTGAACAGGTCCTACTTGCTATTCTTTCAAAATTAGCCAGTCGCTTTCATGTTACTACCTAAATTGGAGGAAATGGTTTTAAAATGAGGGGTTTATTTAAGTAGAAAGGTACAAGATTGCAGCATGATGCTACACTTCTCCATATATTTTTACCCAACTGAATTTTAGCACCTACTTGTAAAGTTTGGAATTATGCCATGCATGTGACATACTTCAAAAGTGTATGTATGCACTATGCAAATACTATAGTTGTTGTTATTGTTGGTTGCACAGTCAACCAGATGTTTAGATGGAATCTGGCATTTTGTATCCACCTAACAAAGTCTTTTCCAAAGATCAAGGAAAAACATGTTGTTTGATAGTGTTAAAAGTATTGTTGCAGGGTTTAAGCTGCAAGTAAAATAATAATTATTATTGTTGCTAGGAAGCACTTTCTAGAGGCCAACTTGTAATGTTAAAGAATCGCCTGAATATCATCAGGTAGCACTTTAAATCAGAGAAAATCCTGAAAACATCAAAAATCAGGAATCATTATATAGTCTTCCCATGGGTAAAATGGAGCTACTGAAGCTCTTTGTCTGGGGTGAGCCATCTCAGTAGATCATTTTAAAAGTCTAGCAAACTTTTGGAGAATTCAGAGGACTACTTTATCCTAAAGATCTTCATTAAATCGAAGCAGAGCCTTAATGTGGTAGACAAACATGGCTGATCCCATTCAGCCTTTCATATTGGATGGATTGGCTTCAGAGTCAATTAACAGGGTTATTCTTAGATTCTCTACAAATGAACTGGAGTATTATCCTAAATTGGAACAGGTGGTAGACTATGTAGAATAATACCCCAATATTCACTATAATGTTGTATGGTAAATTCTGATTATATTTCTTATGCCACCGTTCAATTAACCTGGTCCTGGTTTACAGTTATAATAACAGAGCAAACATTCTCAAATATAGTTTCCTAGCTAACCAGTTCTTACTTGTACAAAGTTAAATATTATTAAATTCAGGTCAGATTCATAATTTTGTAAATTTTTCAGTGCTAATTTTTCAGCATGAAGATTCATGGTTAAATTTGAGCCTGAAGACATATGGAATATTCATGTTTTTTGCATTCCTAATCATTTTCAGGCATTCCATCTGAGGTTTTTTTAGGAGGTTATGCCCTATATAAGCTTGCTCTAATATTTAAAAGTCCATTAGAAAGTTAGAAGAATGAGATAGTCTTTATCAAATTGCATCCCAAGTTTGGAACACAGCTGGACATGCATCTTTTCTGGAGTCAATCTGTTTTACTTGCTTTAAGAAGGTTAAATTACTTTTACTTTCACTCTCTGAATTCTTTCTTCCTGTTAAGAAGTGGGGACAGAAAAAGTGCATACTTCTAAGGGAGATGACTTTTAAAATCTTAACGTAGGAGTTCACCTCATTGCAAAGTGGATATAGTTTGTAATCGGA
Organism: Psammodynastes pulverulentus; assembly: GCA_025802295.1. Classification (NCBI taxonomy): domain Eukaryota; kingdom Metazoa; phylum Chordata; class Lepidosauria; order Squamata; family Psammodynastidae; genus Psammodynastes; species Psammodynastes pulverulentus. The sequence continues at coordinate 3,927,464 of JAOYMU010000263.1, read as the reverse complement.
GTTATGCATTTGGAATTTCAGAATTACATCAGCTCAAATTTTCACAGTGGTAAGGGAAAATGGTGTAGAGTTCCGAACAATCTTTTTTATCTAGCTATGACACCTGAGAGTGTTAAATTACAAAATATTTTTGAAGTTGTATGTCATACAAGGAGGGGAGAAATATTTTGTCTGCAAAGTGGGGAATGAGGCTTATCTGTAGGTAAAGTAAATTTTAGCATAGTTACTGATAACTATGACAATTAAAAATATTATTTCTCATATTAAAATTTATTTTTTATTCTTACATTGATAGCATATTTAAAATTAAAAACATCAAAGAGAAAAAGACTCTGGGAATCAGAGAAAGTGTCACTGTGAATCAGACTTATTAGACTATCCAACTGGGACTGGATCCAGGTATTAGTTCTGTTTAGATTAAATCCAATGAAATGACTTAGACTTTTAAAATCGAAATTAACTTTAATTTCGTTAATTTCCAAGGGTTCTCACTAATCCACTTCTTCAAGGTTTAGAATAGAGGGGAAGAATTCAAAGGTTATTTACAGTATTTGATTTTATCCCACCTTTATTTTTAGGGATAAAACTCAAGGCAGCATACATATCTAATGATCCTGCCTCTTATTTTCTCTACAACAGTATCTCTATGAAATTTTCCTACATAAGGGAAGACTAGAACTCACAATCTGATTTTTAGCTCAGCACTTGAGCTACTACACCAATTTGGCTCCCAATAAATGAAAGATATGATGTTATGGATGAACTGGATTACATCAGCTATTGTCTTGCCAGAATTGATTTTGCTCACCTTGTCCAAATCAATTAAGCATGCCTGGTGAGAGTCTCCCCATCCCCTAGTTCGGGAAATGTGTGGGATGTGAATCAGTAGGCCTTCTCCATAGTAGCTTCCATGCTCTGGAATATAGTTCTCTTTATGGTGTGTAGAGTGTCATCCTTGCTTGTGTCTCAAAAGGTGATGAAAATACTTTTACTCCATTGCGTCTTTGGCCTTAGTTTGATCATTGTTTCTTAATTTAGTTTCCTCCAGATCAGTGGTGGGATTAATTTTTTTTACTGCCGGTTCTGTGGGCGTGGCTTGGTGGGCATGGCATGGCTTGGTGGGTATGGCTTGGTGGGCATGGCAGGGGAAAGATACTGTAAAAATCTCCATTCCCATCCCACTCCAGGGGAAGGACACTACTCGGGAGACAGAGAATAGATGGGGACGGGGCCAGTCAGAGGTGGTATTTGCTGGTTCTCTGAACTACTTAAAATTTCCACTACTGGTTCTCGTGAACTGGTCAGAACCTGCTGAATACCATACCACCTTTCCTCCAGGTGCATTTGGACTACAATTCCTACAAGCTCCAGTCAATAGTATCCCACATCACACTCCCAATTTTGAGCACTTCTCATTGGCACCATCATACTGGTTGTAAATGTGAAAGTAACAGTTCTTTGATTGTAATCAATCAATTTCAATAGCCAGATAGACCAATCTGTCCAATACTGAACTACATTCAGGTGTTTTGTCAGGAAGTTTCATTGTTCAGTTAGACTTCACTGTGCTTTAAGGTTGTCTGAGGTTCCGTTCATTTACATTTCAGGCATTTCTGTAAGATTCTCCTAGCAAAGTTAAAAAATGTTTCTGAGTCACCAAGTCAGAACAGTACGCATGGCTGTGGCATTCAAATTTATTTGATTAGAGGCCTGCATGCCATTCCTTTTTGTTCATCATAACTGATGGCCAATGCAATAGGGAGACCTTAGAGGCTGAGAGCACATCAACTGATGGGATGCAATGAGAGAGATAAAATTCAAGTAAGCTTTTTACAAGGACAAGGATCTGTCTGGCCCTGTCTGTCGACTCCTACTAAATCTTGATTTAAACCTCTTCTGAAAGCTTTTGGAGTCAACATTACCCTTTTCGTTTCCATTTCTAAAAGTGGATTTCATTTCAAAGGGAGCTAAGGAAGGTTGAAAATAAAGGTTAACTGAATGCTCTAAAGGCTTGATATGACTCTAAATGCAAATGTATCTAAGGTGCTGGTTTCCCAAACATTAGAAATGAGTTTAACTCTGCTAGGGAAGGAAGGAAGGAAGGAAGGAAGGAAGGAAGGAAGGAAGGAAGGAAGGAAGGAAGGAAGGAAGGAAGCCCCCCCCCCCGAGAATGAAATATTTGGGGGGATGTTAAAAGATGTTTCTCTAAAGTAGAAATGGAGAAAATTTTTAACAAAGGCAGGAAGCAGCCCTAGTCTTTCTTAATAGCCTCAAGCAGAAGCCTCAAGTCTTTAGAAATGGATATTTTGTACCTATTAAGAAAGACTGGGCTAATCCATTCATTAACAAAACGCCTTCAGCCACAGCTCCCACAGCCCCCTGGAGCATCTCAATCAGAAAACCCCAGATCGCTATAAAGATCCATCCACCCCCTCAGCCATTTTGTCAGCCAGAAACATTGCTGCTGTCACTGAAGTTTCTGGAAACCAAATAAACCTTATTTCTTTACAGTCAGCCCCCATTTTATTTTCAGTGCCTTTCTCCCAGCTTGGAACCAGACCGAATTTTTCTTCCCACAGGAGGAAGGGAGAGAGGGAGGAATTCTATCCAGCAATGTAAAATGTGCTATTCAGGAGAAATGTAGGGAGAGTGAAACTTTTGAGAGAGAGAATATTATTTTTTTAAAAAAAAATATGCTTCAAGATATGCAAAAAGAAAGATGGATGCCAACTATCTGTTGAGATCCATACAATTAAAAAAATCAGAAGTAGAGACACTACAAAACTTGAAATCAATTAAAATCAACAATCAACACAAACAATTAAACACTTTTTAAAAAAAGATGTTGTTTTAGAGCTTTTTAAAGAGCAAAGAGGATAAGGGTTTGAGTTGAGCAGGGGGTGTCTTCTAAAGAACCAGGGCAGCTAGAGAGAAGGAATGGCCTCCAGTTGTGAGATAACCAGTGGCAATTGTAGCTAAAGCTTACATGATTTCAATAAAAGAGGGCAGAGAGAAGAATCCTATAGAAAAAGGCACTCTCTCAAGTTCGAAACTAAGCCATATAGATTTTGTATTTTTCTGCAATAGATTCATGCAGCTGAGATGTTATAAATCAATACAATCATCTTCTGCCAAGCGAGTTGGGCGATTATCCAACTGGATCCAGCTGGTCCAATATTTTCTTCATATCTCACCAACTTAGATCTTGCTAATGTGTGAACATTTGGCAGCCTTCTTCAGAATCAAATCCTGTACAGTGGGATTATTATTATTTTTTACTAGTCATTAATCTGTTATCGATCAATACCTCATAAAGCAGCTGCTTGTCATTTAGAATTTAGAACCAGGGATAGAACAGTTTTTATTCTTTATTAATAGAAGGTCTACAAAATGTATTTTTAGATGGCAGATCCAGAAATGGTCACTGTTTGGGGATCTTTTCATATGTTTGGAGATGATAAATGATAATAGTAATTTGATTTAAAAAGTACAAAGATTATTTACACAATGTTTATCTAATTTCTCCAGATGAAAGTATCCAATAAAGTTGAGATAAACATGGTTGCTTTGTGGAATTCATATTTTTTTATTTTATTTTTTTAAAATAGATGTTAGAGGTCGGGTTGGAGTGAGGAGGAAAGACATGCAGGCATAGTAAAAAAAAAAGTATTTATTCTGGTCTATTTAAAACACAAGCGGTTGGTGCACTCGCAGCTCTCTTTCTAGCGGAGCTGTCCAGAGTTTCAGCCAGTGATACCCGTTCATTCTCCCACCTTGGAGAACGGACCAATGAGGGAGAAGATGTGTATCACAACATCTCCCTCATTAATATTCAATACATCCAGGGGTGGGATCTAGCTGGGTCTGCCCGGGTCAGACAATTCGGTTGTTATGGGAAGCCTCCGTTCTGTGGAGCGGAACAGGAAGAAAAAATCTTAGGATGGGTCCTCCCACCCACCCTGATTTTTACCTGTGCTTTATCTCCTGAAGCTGCTTGTTCTTACAAGCTCCAGCTGGGGTCACGGAAGTGTCATGTGTGTATTTTTCCAGTGTGCACGCGTGATCCCGAACCAGTAGATGGCGCCGGTTACATCCCATTGCTGAATACATCTCATCAATATTTAACACAGAGGATGAAGTTATTTCTCTGTGAACCCACAGGAGAAAATGAGGAAAAGGGAGTTAGAGTTAGAAATTTGTATAGGGGAGAGGGGAGAAATCTGAAAATTAGAAAAATTCTAGCCATTGTGTCTCTTCAAGCATAGCCAAAAGAGTCCCCTGCACCCATTTCTCTAGCTGGTGTTTTCATGGGATTACATAGGAGTGGAGCTTCATCTGATTTTTCAAAAATATTTGTACAATACAATGCTCTGCAAGATTCAATCTGTACTGACTGGATTGTTTTCTAGTAAACATGTATAATATACTAATACTTCCATAGAAATGAACCTAGTAAATATTTAGAGAGGGCTAAAACACCTCAAAGTTTACCACATACAAAATTGGGTCTAATTGGATTGTCAGTTGGGAAGCATAACTAAACTTCCCCAGTAATTTTATATAAACTGAGAAATAGTATATTTCTGAATTGCTTTTTTCATTAATTTTTTTAGAAACGAACTTACTATCAGTCTAGGCAATATATGTATATACAGTTATAGTTGAATAATATAAAGAAGTTATAATTACCAATTGGAATATTTCAGGATTTTCTTTTATTATATATCGAATTTAGAAACTGCCCATCTCCCTCACAGAAGGACTCCGAGTGATGTACAAATTAAATATTTTTAAAAATTGTACATTATAACTTTCCTGGCATTTCAATTCACAGTTATTAAAGAGATCCAAAAATTTGCAATAAAAAGTAAAGTAAAAAAATCAAGATCGTATCTTTTTTAAGGTGACTCCTTAAATGGGTTCATATGTCCCTCTTTCCAACTCAGTTGTCCATCTATGGACATTTGCCAAGCTTATTTACTTATTCTTCTTTAACTCCCACTGTATGTATGTTTATACAGCGGGGGAGGGGGGCACATATTCAGCATTAGCGCTCATGAAATATAATTGCACAGCATGGAGGATTCAACATGAGTTGGTGACTTGGCTTGGTTTTAGAGGATGTTCTCTGATTCTTTAAGCATCCATGCTTGTACCAAGTAAACAGAAGCCACTGAAGGCTTCTATGTCATCAATGAATAAAAAATAATTTAAGAAGCACAAGCTTCTGCACAAACAAGCAAAGAGCTATTATTCTACCATTTGCCAAATATACTTCTGGCAGGTATAAAAGTACCCAGCAAGACTACTCCCTAAGCTGATACATTATGCAGACAGCAAGGCATAATGTTTATAAATCTCCTCAACATTATTATAGTAGCTAAAGACCACACCAAACCTTCCTTCACAGAAGCCTAGGAAATTTAGCAACAGTAAGGAAATTTAATCTGAAAAGTTTGCTTTAACTTGACAGGTTTAATACAATCTAGATGAGGTGAATTATTATTTTTTTAAATATAATGAGCCCTTTCTTGACTGTCATCTTCCTGGCCACACCAGATCAAGATAACATTGACTGTTTGAGACTTGCATCTTTGCCAGCCATAGCCATTAATGGCTTCTTAGCAATTCTGATTTAGAATATCTTTCTTATTTTTCAGTTCTTCACATTGTACTTAGGTGACTACTGTGCACACAGCTTAAAAAACAATATCCCATATGGCTTTCAACCACAACTTTTCAGGTTGCTTTTGCAGTGTTTTTTTTTTTTCCAGTTTGAAAGCAATTATCTTGCTTTGGATGCCCCAATTGTTTGCTTATTATTTTATCTATAACCAAAAATGTAGATTGTATTTCAATTTCTTTAAAAAAAGAAGCTTCATTCTTGATGTCATCTAGAAGAATCACAGACAGCTGATGCCTGTTTCTTTGTGTTAGCAAAAATGGAAATGCACTTATGCTGACATATATATTAGGCAGAGTGAAATTAAGGTCTTATTAACTTCAGGTTTATGCATGCAAAGCTACTTGAAGCTGTCATATTTTTTTCTCATTGCAAAATTTTTGTGTGTGTGATCTTGAATGGGAAAAAGTCATCTAAGAAAGTGGGTCAAAGTGAATTCCAAGGTTAAAAAAGCAAGTTACTAGTTCTATCTAAAGGACCAGCCTTTTAAAGTGATCACCTAGAAATGGACAATTATAAATCTTCATTCTCCAGGCTTGTAAAGTGGACTGAAGAAAGCAGACTTCTGAAATTTGATAATGGTAGGGGGGGGGGGGGCAGGATATCAAAGGCTTTTATTTTGACACATCTGCTCACAGTTTGCTTCAGTAGGCTGAATACTAATAAAAGGCTTCACTCTTAATTATTTTTCTTGTAAAATAATTGACTATGACTATGAAAGTGGGATTCTATTTTGCCTCCAAGAATGTATTATCTTGAATGAATGAATGAATGAATGAATAAATGAATGAATGAATGAATGAATCCTGCTTGATAAAAAGCAACCACAAAAGAGACCTAAAACAAGATGGATTTATGAGATCAGCAAGTATTGCAGGCCTAATTGGCAAAAAAAAAGCTTAAGACCATATGGGTTGGAAACATGCAGAAGAGACCCTTATCCTGTAGTGCAGAGGTGTCAAACTCACGGTCCATGGGCCAGATGTGTCATGCGCTCGCCATGTCTATCCCCAGTTTGGCGAAGGGGAAAAAAGTTGCAATACATCATATGATGACAACGTGTCATCGCGAGTTTGATACCCCTGCTGTAGTGGATAGACAATGATGAAATGTTTTTATTTATATATAAACTGACCAGATGTCCTTCCTAATAACACATAACATGGAACACACAACACAAACAATCTTTACCTTTCATATTTTAGAAAGCTGTTGGGGAAAAAAAGTATGAGGGCCAAATTAGAGGGGGCCCCAGCATAGCCTTGTTCAGGATCTCTTGTGATGTATGGATCATTTGATGTAGAGCATTTGTTTGTGTTAAAAACAATTTTGAGCCAGCATTTAACCAGTGGTGGAATTCAAATAATTTAACAAGTAGTTCTCTGCCCTAATGACCAGCTGGGTAGGTGTGGCTGGGTGATCATGTGACTGGGTGGAGCTCAGGCAACAGTCAGTCTGGGCATACTGCCAAGAACCTTTAAGTGTTATATGGGTTAACCAAGAGGCAGTTTCTGTAAGCAGGGCAATAAAGATTAGTCTAGAAACAACCCCAAAATGTCTCCTTCCTGCCTTCCTTACAGGATTAGCCCTGTAAAGTGAAAAAACAAAACAAAAGGAGATTTCTTCCAACAATTGGTTCTCCGAACTGCTTAGAAAGTTAACAACTGGTTCTCATGAATAGGTGCAAACTTGTTGGATCCCACCACTGTCGTGAGGGCTCCATGTGGCCCTCGTGGGCTCTGTTTCCACTGGCAGAGGGTTGCAGGAGGCTGTCGCAGCCAAAAATGGAGCTCAGGAGCTCCATTTTTGCTGGCAGAGTGCTCAGGCCACCAAAGGTGTCCCCGACATAAGTAATATTGAGCTGGCCACGCTCACCCCAGCCTCCGAGGTCAAACACAACCCTGATGCAGCCCTCAATGAAATTGCATTTGACACCCCTGTTCTAGATCAATAATGTTGACCTAGGTCAATAATGGTGTTGTAGCAAAGCTAGTGGGAACATATTTCTTTGTTCCAATGCACCTGGTTGCATCTACTATTTATTACTGTACTCATGTTATGCAGTATTGGAAAAGAGAATAGATTGTCTGCTTATAATGGTGTCTGATGGGCTCTTGCTGTTTGTATTTTCTCCCATATGGCAGGCAGCATTTTGTACTGTTTATATTTGAACCTCCCAAAAAAGGATGAAAATTGCAAAGTCCATCTAATTTAGCGTTGGTTATTTTTCACGTTTAATGCATAAATATGACTGGAGAAGTTCAAGCTGACCTTTCTTATCCGAGCTCTGGTGTCCTTGACATGAGCTGTTAAACTATACTTTAAAGTGTGGGGGGGGGGAGACACAATTTACCCCGTCCATTGTGGGGATTCCACGTTATTACTAGCAAAGGTATCACGCTACACTAGATATCAAGTCTGCTGTTTCTTTTTCCCCTGCCTGAAAAGTATGTGGCTCAATTATTTTCACGACAGATCATGATTTAATCGATTTCATTTATATATATGGAAAATGCGAGTCTGTTCAATGCTTGAGGGAGCAAATGAAAACCTCAGAATGAAACGATAACCTAATATTTCAACAGGCATCATCTTAAAATGGAGTTTTATGAGTCTTTGGAGAATGGAAGTGGCTTGTTATGATAAATGATCAAGCTTTTTTAAGGCGCATTTCTAAAGCTGCTGCTATGGCTGCCCTGTTCTTTGTCTCATTTAATTTTGACAAGCACATTTTCGGTTCAGGTATGTGCAATTTGAAAAGCTCTTTCGGTCTTGGTCTTCTGGAAGAAAAGTGTATATCAAATGCTCAGCAAGAAAGTCATGCTCTCCACTTTGGATCTCACAGATGTTTTCCTAGAGCACCAGAATGGCATTTTTTATTTAAACTGCTATTTTTATTTCCAAGCTAGTTAAAGGTAAAAGTAAAACTAAAGGCAAAAGTAAAAGTAAAAGTTTCCGCTATTCAGTCATGTCCAACTCTAGCTGGCAGTGCTCATCTCCATTTTTTAGCCAAGGAAGCCAACATTGTCCGAAAACATTTCCTCAAGACATCACGCGGCAGCACAGAGCATGTGGCAAAACACGGAACGCTGTTATCTTCCCACCAAAGTGGTACCTATTTGCTCGCATTTTCATGCATTCAAACTGCAGGAGCTGGAGCAAGAAGAAGAGCTCACCCCATCACGCAGCGCTCAGATCTTGAGCCCAGGCTGCAGATAGAATAGAATTATAGAGTTGGAAAGGACCTTATTGATCATCTAGTTCAGGGGTGTCAAACTTGTGGTCCATGGGCCAGATGCGTCACGTGCTATCATGTCTCCCCTGGTCCTTCTCTTCACCAGACTAGCTATGCCCAGTTCCTGTAACCGTTCTTCATATGTTTTAGTCTCCAGTCCCCTAATCATCCTGGTTGCTCT
>JAOYMU010000263.1:3890023-3901184 GCA_025802295.1 Psammodynastes pulverulentus | reverse complement strand
AGAGAGAGATTTTGTGCATGAAAGAGAATGAAAGATTGAGAGATTTTGTATGAGAGAAAGAGATTGAAAGAGTGTGTGTGTGTGTGTGTGTGTGTGTGAGAGAGAGAGAGAGAGAGAGAGAGAGAGAGAGAGAGAGTGCACACTGTTTTCTAAAACACCCCTTTAATAAATTTGACACAGTGCCTACTGAGTGTGTTTATAGAGCTCTATGGGTGGAGAAAAGAAAGGGGGTTATATCTGTTTTCTTAGACTGCAAAATCAAGGCCAGCTTATAGCACCTCAGAGACAGAAGCCGTTTCGAAGGCCACCCATCTGGAAAGCAGCTGATAGTTACCTAAACACCCTTTCCAAGCTTCGGGGTTTCTGCACTTCACCCCCTCCCCTTCCTGCCCCAAGTTTTATGGTTCCCTGTCAAGGTAAGAAAGGGAGTTTATGAAAGACTAACAGCAATCTTGTAGAGCCCATAACTGGGTGGATCAACAAACACGGCTATAAATTAGCAGGAAGAAAAGGCTCCAGGGAGAGGTCTCTAAATTGGCCTGCAGTCCCACATAAGTCAGCAATTTTTTAAACGCTGTAATCTAAAGTTTCAAAATCCAGCAGGTCTCAGAACGGGAGTCGCTGAAGGTCCAGCTTGGAGCGAGGAGATGGGAAGGGGGAAAAGGCCAGGGGGAGCCAAGCGAGAAGGCATAGCCAAAATGCAAAATTAGCAAACGGAGTGAGAGAGGTGAGACCTCACTCTGATCTGAGGGTCTTTCCTTTGGCAGCTTTAGAACTTGAGGCTGTTGGAAAATTTCGGTGCTTCTGGTTTATGAGCTCTGGTCTGTTGGTAGGGATGGCGTGATATTTGGTAAAGTCGAACTGGATAGTGAAAGTTAGAGAATATAGGTAGATAGGATCGTTAGATTAGGTAGAAGAGAGAAGGATGGATGGGTGGGTGGGTGGATGTATGGATGGATGGGAGAACTAGAAATGAGAGAAATATATAGAGATGGAGATGGAGATGGAGATGGAGATGGAGATAGAGATAGAGATAGAGATAGAGATAGAGATAGAGATAGAGATAGAGATAGAGATAGAGATAGAGATAGAAATAGACAGAGGCTAATATTTGGAATAGACGCTCCTGCTTGAGCAGGGGGTTGGACTAGATGACCTCCAAGGTCCCTTCCAACTCTGTTATTCTATGATCTCCAAGGGGGAAGAGGGAATGAAGTGGGGGAGAGGAAGAGGCAGAGGTGGAGCCTGGGTTCTTTGTCAACCCTCAGATGGAGAGTCAACAGCTCCAAGGTCTGGAGGTGGCTGATGAGAAAGAGAAGGAACAGCTGGTCCAGTGCCTGACATGTGGATGTGCAGAAGGCAGAGTAGAGGAGAGCAGTGGAAATCTGTGGGCTGATCTGTGGGAAAGAAGAGCCACCACTGCTAGTAAAGCCCTACCCTAGCTCTGGGGATAAAAGGAAAGGGGAGAGATGAATAGATGTGACAGAGAACTATTAATCTCACTGTTAGCCTGCAGTGAGAGAGAAACTTTTTGCTGGGGCTGCTGGCACTCCTAATAAAGGAATCTTTACGTTAACTTCAGAGGGTTTGTCATGTTTGGGAAGCTGAGTTACAACAACTACAACTAAGTGCAATAGTACTGCTTATATACTACTTCACAATGGTTTACAGCCCTTTCTAAGTAGTTTACAGAGTCGGCATATTGCCACCAACAACCTGGGTCCTCATTTTACCGACCTCAGAAGAATTGAAGGCCAGGTCAACCTTGAGCCGCTGAGATTCGAACTGCCGAACTGCTGGCAATCGGCAGTCAGCAGAATTAGCCTGCAATACTGCATTCTAACCACTGTGCCACCACTAACTTTCATATCAAGAACTCCAGCAATATGTAGCTTGTATTCTTGCTACCTCCTCTTCCTTGTCTTCTTCATCTTTTGATGGTGATGGCAATGTGTGTATAAATCTTTTTATGCACATTGTCTTTGGGTTACCTCATAAATCCCGCAGTGCACATAATGTTCATCTATGCCAGTGACATCTAGTTCTACATCTGTGGTCCAGTATGTCTTCCTCCAGTGACGTATTTCTAGTGGCATCTAATCCCTTATCTTCAAGCCTGGGTCAAAACTCAATATATCAAAAACAAAATGTCTCATTTTCCTCTCAAACCCTCCTCCCGTTGTCAAAGACTCCTGATGAGAGGAAAAGATCACCAATCACCCTCTTGAACTGACACAAAATCTTTTATTTTTTTATATCCTCTCTCTCTCTCTCTCTCTCTCTCTCCTTTGTTCCCCATACTGAGTCATGTCACTTCTCCTTTACAACATTATAAAAATATGTTCCTTCCTCTCTGGCTCTTCAATGAAAGTTCTCATTCATGCCCTTGTCATCACTCACTTTTTCTGCTGTAGCCTTCTACTGTCTCACTTCATACTGTTAACTTTTCTCTACTGCTTGGCTGTCAACACTATTTTCCTCTTCTTTCTGATCACATATTGTCCCTCCATGAATGCAAGGGCGCCATTTTATCTTATCGTAGCTCTGCCCTTCATGTTTATATTGTTTCATCCTCCCCAGGGTCATTTCTTTCAACCAACTCTATCTTTGCCTTCTGAAACGAATGTATTTTACCTCTATTACTTCTGCCCTTAAAAGTTCACTTGTTCTGTGAAGTCTTTTATTCAACTTCATAAGGTTCATTTCCACTGCAATTGATGCATAACTCAGACAGTTTATAATTATAAACTTTCCTACATAATGGTAGGTGGAAAGGGAAAAACAAAATGCCCACAACTAAATATAATAGATTGAAAGACGTAAGTTGGATTAGGAAATGAGAAAGAAATGGCCCAAGTGAATGCTCAGGGCTGGGAAGGGAGAAGGGGAAGAAAGAAACTCATTAAGATAAAATTAAAATCAGTGGGGAAAGAATAGCCTGAATAAAACAGATTTAATCACAGAGCTGATTGAGATGTCCATGAAAGCTCATAATGAGAGGCAATAAGATTTATACGTAAATTAGGTATAATAAAAAGGTGTTAATTTTTAATGAGATGAGTTCTTCTTGTTAATGACTGAAAAGAAAGTCAGACATTTAAAGTATTTTTTCACTTTTTTTTCTAAAAAGAGCTGAATTTGGCTGCCAGTATACTGTATATCAATTTCCTTAACACCTTTATTGCCATCTCAGGAAACTACAAAATGTTTGTTTGTTTGCTTTTAATTGAATGCTTTCCCATCTACTGATAGTTTTATAAGGAATTTGTGAGCTATGAGCTATTGGATACAATTTTCAATTTCTATCTCATGGTACATACGTGGCAGAAATTCCTTTTGTTTTGATTGCTTATTTATTCATGTCAGTTTGCCTCATCTACTCCATAATACAGTAATGAAATTTCATCTGACCTTGTGAACATCTCATAGCTTCTCATAATACTGAGGGAAGGAGTGAGTGAGAAGAAAATCTATTTTTCCTCAGAGATCGCAGTTTGGGTCTTAGCTCAATTAATCTGCAGAGAGAGACACCACACATTCAGGGGAGCAATGAACCGCTGGATGATGCTATGGTTAGTCTTAAGAAAATATGAAGTCCAGCGATCATGCAACATTTAGAGAAAGAATGGGAGAATATTACAAATACAAGGAAGGAAGCACATTTTCAGGAATTAACAAGTTTGATGTAAAGGACAGGAAAAAAATCCTACTTGAATTTGCCAGTATTTGCACTATTCATTCAGTACTATGTGTTCAAAAAAGGTCAAAAACAGTAATGGAGTTTACTTTTTGGTTCTAATGTGGCTAGTAGCCTGGCTAGTTCACCCTCTATATGGTTCAGGGATGTCAGAAGAAATTTTATAGACTGGCAATCTTAAAGGTTTTCCATGAAATAAATATGCTGCTGCAGTTGGGACCTCCTTCATGTGGAGTTCGATCCACCTAGATGGGCACATAAAGGCTGACTCTTTCAATTTATCTTGAATACTCTAGGAAATACTCTTCAAGTATACTCTTGAAGACTTTAGAAAAAGTACAGAGAAGAGCAACCAGGATAATTAGGGGACTGGAGACTAAAACATATGAAGAATGGTTACAGGAACTGGGCAAGGCTAGTTTAGTGAAGAGAAGGACCAGGAGAGACATGATAGCAGTGTCCCAATATTTGAGGGGCTGCCACAGACAGGAAGGGGTCAAGCTATTTTCTAAAGCACCTCTATGCCAGACAAGGAATAATGGATGGAAACTGAACAAGGAGAAATTCAACCTGGAAATAAGGACAAACTTTCTGACAGTGAGAACAATCAATCAATGGAACAGCTTGCCCTTGAAAATTGTGTGAGCGTCATCACTTGAGACTTTCAAGAAGAGATTGGACTGCCACTTGTCAGAAATGGTGTAGGGCCTCCTGCTTGGGTGGGGGGTTGGACTAGATGACCTACAAGGTCCCTTCCAACTCTGATTATCTGTCTGTCTGTCTGAATATGGACAAAGAAGCTAGTTGTATTTGCAGAAAAAAGTTTGACAGAAAGCTCTTAGAGTCTCATGCTTTCTTGAATTTTTTCAGAGTATTAGATTTATTTATTTGATTTATTCTGCCTTTATCTTTTGAGTTCAAAGCACCGCATATACCAAATGCTGCCACCTCTTATTTTTCCTCAACAATAACCTTTGAGGTGAATTGGGCTGAGAGAAAGTGACAGGCCCAATGTTACCCAGATGACTTTTCTGCCTAAGGGAAGCCTAGAACTCATTCTCTTCTGGTTTCTAGGCCAGCATCTTAGTTGCTCTGCTGGTTCTCATTAATCACATGACATTCTCTGTATAAATAAGTACCTTTCCTAATTCTAGATAATGTTTATCAGGAGGTGGTGAGCTGAGAAAGAGCTGTCAATTTCCCCCTATTATACAAAAGAGAATGGAAGACATCATATACAACCTCCCTCATTTGGCTTCAGACAGGCTGAGACATTGTAGTATCCAAAACCTAATAAATCTAACCCTTCACCTTTCAGATACTAATTTGCTCATAAAATGATCTCACAGTCTCAGTACACTGAACAATGTCCAGGTACAAAAGGAAGTATTTCACAGGCAATTTGTCCCACAGCATTACTAGAGTCTCCTCCATACATTAAGAGCCATTAGCTTCTCCACTCAGTGCAAAGCTACAGCTAAGTTTTCATTGTTTTTCCTGATTTTCAGTTTGTTCTTCTATTTATCCAAGCTGAATGGGAAGTTGATATTCATAGAGCCATCCAGCATAATTTCAAGAAGGTTATTAATCTACCTTTGGACCTCTTTGTGATGCCCCACTCAGTCATACATCCGTGTTGGTTTAGAGAGAGTTTTATTTTGTCTTAACCCCAGCAATACTGTTTCAGGTGTCATCTCTCTCACAGCTGCTAGATTAGAACAGCAATTTGGCTCCAGACCAAGTAGATAACAAAGACATGAAAATACGGAAAATTCAAAACAGTCTCGCAAATCCAGGCTTTGCCTGGCTAGTTTCAAAAGAGAAGCCAAAATCCAATCTGAGGTTTGGAGCCTCCCATTAGATTTGTCAGCCAGTCCAGTGGTCAGAGTTTCAGGGTTTACTAGTAGAATTCACAGGAACAGCCTAGGATAGGAGTTCAGAGGGCCACTTCCAAATGAAGCCAGCAACGAACAAGCCCCAGATTAAACTTCCAGGAAATGGCCAATTAGTCCATCAAACAGATAACCAGCTGCTCAAACAGGGTCCAAAACACAAACACAGTCTCCCGGAAACTTACACTAAGTTCACTGCAGAATCGCACAAAGAAACATCTGGCCATGATCCATATATTTTGCTTCCAACAATGCTTCCCTTTGCCTGCAGTGCTAAATAGCTTATGGGGCAGTCCATCAAGAGGAGCAGAGCCTTTCCACTAGAAATCTGGCAGACCTGCATACTCTGGCAATCACTGCAGCCTGCAGTTCCTCCCCCTCTTCCTCACTGGCCTGCATGCTCTCCCCAGCTGAGGCCTATTCTGCTGGCAGTTCAGGGTCATAATTCCTGATGTGCCAGGAACAACCTCTTTCTCCCTTGAGGCCTCTGAGGAAGAAGTGGAGGAGTTGTTGTCCACAAGAGACATCACACTCTCTTATCATTTTAGATGAATAACAGTCACATATCTTTAGGATTGCTAATGGAATATTCATTAAAAGTGATAGGTAAAAAAGGCCAACCCAAAGTGGTGTCAATCCCCAAACTCAAGAAGGTATTTATACATTCCAAGGCACTTACGCTCTTAAAATCAATGATTAATAGTACTTGAAAGAAAATATTTCGTCATAGTGGAAAAGGCAACACATGTGGTAAAAGGTAGGATACACTAGGCCACAAGGATTTTGCTTCCTGAACACATTTGGGCACACCTTATAGATTTTTCACTGCTAATCACGAAAAAAACCTGTAATGTTAATCTATCCTGTACCATTTGGTTAAAGTTTTTTTTAGTTTGGCAAATTCTTCTTAAGTTTACTAATTTTACTAGTTTATTCAATTTATTAATTTTAAGTTGACCAATTACTAATATCTACTGGAATGGTACATTTTTTATTGATTCAGTGTTAAGCCTCAAGGCTATTACACAATAGCAATGTACACCCTTTCAGTATCTGTTGATTATGCTGCTTACATGAAAAAAACATATGAAAACATGGTACTGTTGTCGAAGTACATGCAGTATACCAAGTACAACTGGAATATCTAAACGTAGTGGTTCTGCTGCGTGGAATGCAGCTCAGATATTCCAAGGGCTTTTGTTACACATGCAAATGGGACATCAATGCAAGAAGAGTTGCATCACATGAAAAAGAAATGGCCACTAGTGAAATAATTTGCTTCCAGGATAGAGAAAAATGGACCGACTTGTTGACTCAACAAAGATATTTTTGCCTTCACTAAAACTGAGAGTGATGTTGTTGTTGTTTTTAAATGATGAAACAAAGAAGGTTGAAGATGTTTGCAATTTGGAAGATGTTTCCAAGAATAAATGATGGCAAGATTAAGGAAGGCATTTTTGTTGGATCACAGATCAAATAAGGCATCAATGACAAGCAGTTTGAAGATCTGTTAGTGGGGAAATTGCCTAGAGAGCATTCAAGGATGTTACTGAGAATTTTCTTGGCAATCACATAGCACCAAACTACATTCAACTGGCAGACAAACTTCTTACAGCATATAAGACCGTGATGTGCACCATGTCATTGAAGATTCAGTTCCTGCATTCACCCTTGGATTTCTTTCCCCAAAATCTAGATGCAGTCAGTGACAAACATGGTGAAAGTTTTCATTAGGACATTGCCACTATGGAAAAATGGCATTAAGGCAACTGGAACCCATCCGTGCTGGCTGACTATTATTGGACACTGTAGCAAGGTGCATCAGACACTGAGTATGAATAACAATCTTCTTCTTCTTCTTGTGCCATATCCATCATCAGACATTGGCGATCCACGTTGGTGATCCTATTTAAACAAAAACCAGCAGCCAGAAAAAAGTTTTAGCTCCTTTGAACTCATGCAGCAGGTCAAAAACATTTTACCATTAAATATATTGGTCATGAAATGTTCATTCCATATTTTGCAAGTTTCCTAAGTGATTCTGAAACTATATTTGTGTTCAGTTCATAATCACCAAAACTTTCTCAGGAAGCAATTTTGTTTTTGTTTTTTTAATGGTTGTCCGGTGATATGCAGCAATAGAAAAGTCTGCCATTACTGGTTTTTTATTCTTTGCTAGATTTGAAACCTATTTGGTTCCCTTTCAGGATTAAGTCAAGGTGATTTTTCTACCCAATGCCATGCAATGAGCCATGGCAATCAAACCCAGGGATGCAAAGCAGAACTTTTTTTCTGTTTTCCCTTGTTCTCTACAGTAAATAGTATTGGCCTCTATGTATTCATGGTATTGATCGTTTTTAATGATATGCACAGAAAAGTAATTCCCAAATGTTTAGGCTGTCACTGTGACTAATCTCCCCTGCCCCCCCATCTGGATATCACACCTTGAGAAACAGCTGTGTCAATGATGCTTTCCATTAAAGTGTCCTGCCGATGTCAAGAGAAACACATTAATGGCTAGAGAAACCTTATAAATGGCCAGTGTGCCATTTTAATGCTAAATAAAAGCAATAATCAATAGCAGAGGTAGCTGCAGGATATAAATTTGCCTTGTTTTTTAAATAATTTCCTGCAGTCACGTAAGATGAAAGTGCTGACTTTAATTCTCCTCTTCCCAAACTTTTCCAATAAAAAAACTTGTTTATAGTCTGCCTGTTTTATTTATTCACTTATTTATTTAGCAGAGAGCATGAGGTTCTTCTTACTCATGGAACATATTTAAAACAGTTCAATGATTTCAGTTATAAATAATAGTTATGGCTACAGGAGGAATTTGATATTAGTAATTAGTGAAAAAGTATTATGCCATCGTGATAAAGTGTAATGATAGTGGGGAAATTCACTTGCTCCTAAAGAGTTTTTATTGAATGTTAAATCAGCATCATAACCTGTTTAACTGTGAGTTCGGTATTTACTACGGAAATAAAGTCTCCATCTTTTGAAAGGTGACCAGTGATTTTATTATAGGAAACTTCTTAATATATTTACTATGTGTATCGATCTACTCAAACTGCAGAGAATCTGTTTTAGTCCTCATTTTGAAAAAGAGACAAGCAGTTCTATAGTCATTATTTGCACACATCCACAGAAAAGATAACTGGGAAAAACCTGAGCCCTGGGCATATCAAAAATGAGGAGTCCATGTGAAAGCTGACTCTTAATTCAAATTCTGTCCCAGAAATACTCTTGAACACATGGATTCAGATGCACGTTTTAGGACTGGGGCCTTATGAGCAGATCCTGGTCACCTTGGAGCCCCAGGCTTGACAACATAGCCAAGACTTGGGGGCTTTTGGGACATACCAAAATGGAATTAGACTAATTTTGGAGACAAGAATGGTCCATAGGGTAGGACCTTATGTTTCCTAGAATATAACCCAGCCCATGTTTGGTAATCTCTTTATGTCCTACTGACAGCAAATCACCAGGAGATAGAGATTGAGAGAGATTTTTAAACTTGGTCCAAAAAATAAACTACAGTATATTCCACTGCTTGAAGAAGAAGAGGAATTCATTTAGATCAGCCCTTTCACCTCAATCACTTTGGGAAGCAAATGGAGGTTGGATGGGCTGGAGGCATTCCAATTCCCTTTCTAGTCTTTTTAAGCATCAGAAAGAGCCAAGTTGAAATTCTGTAAGGGGTCATAGAAAGAAAATGCAATATTGTGCTAACAATATTTTGTCCAAGAAGTTATTACACACAACCTTTGAATCTAGTGCCATTTGGTCATAGAGGACCTAAAGCACTGCGTTTCTGTACAATAACTTGTGTGACTTCTAATATTTTAAGGATTTTATTTATTTTATTACTGTAATATACAGAAAGTAAGCAAAAAAGGCAGGAAGGGGGAAAGCCTACAAAATATAATTTACACACACACACACACACACACACACACACACACACACACACGAAACAACCCAAAATGAGCAAGAACAAAAAGACAAATAGAACATCCTGAGGGAATAAAACCCACAGATATGCACATACATATATTTCAGTAGGTATACTGTACAAAAGAAGCTCAATATTTAAACATCAAATTAAAGTTTGACTGCACAGAATCATAATGAGCAGGCTTTACATTATGCCAATAGAGATCCAGTTCAGACTGAGAGTAAACACATTTCTTCTGGCCAGGGTTTTAAGTATAGGGTAGTAATTTCTTTCCAACAGCACAAAATTATCTTTGTAGCTGTACTCCAGGCTCAATAAATCCAACATTCTTCAAAGATGCACATTTGGTAAGATGTTCAATAGAGGCCCATGTTTTATGTCCCACCATTATTAGATGAAGCTTTTGCAGCAATGGCAAAGTCATGAAATGGTCTTGGCCCCCAAGATTAATGCTGCCCCATCCAGTACTCTTAAAACTGTCATTCCACAGAATATTAGTTCTTTGTAAGCATGGCTTACAAAGGGGATAAGATGGCTCAGTGGCTAAGGCTCTGAGCTTGTCGATCGAAAGGTTAGCAGTTCAACAGTTCAAATTCCTAATGCCTCATAATGGGGTGAGCTCCCATTACTTGTCCCAGCTTCTGTCAACCTAGCAGTTTGAAAGCATGTAAAAATGCAAGTAGAAAAATAGGGACCACCTTTGATGGAAAGGTAACAGCGTTCCGTGCGCCTTTGGCATTTAGTCATGCTGACTACATGACCATGGAGACGTCTTTGGACAGCGCTGGCTCTTCAACTTTGTAATGGAGATGAGCACCACCCCCCTAGAGTCAGGAACAACTAGCACATACGTGCGAGGGGAACCTTTACCCATAAGCATGGCAGCCCTTAAGTTAGGCTAATAGGAGAAATAAGTTGACAATTTCACTTACATTCAGAGACATAGTGGTTCTTGTCAAGACAATAAAGCATTTTCAGTTTCTGTGGAAACATTTCCCCAGAAGATCTTGTTTTGGGGGTTGTAAGGCTACCATCAGAGGAGAGGGCTAAGATTTGGGGACAAGCAAGTGCTTTGGGCAAGAAAAAAAGCACATTTCTTACTTGTGGCTCTTCTCTGTGTTGAGACTGCATAGAGCCCAGTAGTGGGATTCAAATTTTTTTACTACCAGTTCTGTGGTGGGGCTTGGTGGGCGTGGCTTGGTAGGCATGGCAGGGGAAGGATGCTGTATAATCTCCATTCCCTCCCCACTCCTGGGGGAAGATTACTGCAAAATCCCCTTCCCTCCCCACCCCACTAACCTGATTTCCAGCTCTGTTATCCTGTGCAGGGCAACAAAAGAAGACCCAGTCAATGAGCTGGGACTCGGGAGGCAGAGAATAGATGGGGCGGGGCCAGTCAGAGGTGGTATTTTCAGGTTCTCCGAACTACTCAAAATTTCTGCTACCGGTTGTCCAGAACTGATCAGAACCTGCTGAATACCACCTCTGTTTTGTAGATGTAAACCAGCTGGAATTTTTAAAGTAAGCAGCATGTTTTCTCTCTTTCTCTCTGTCTGTGTCTGTCTCTCTCAATCTCTCTCTCAATCTCTCTTTCAATCTCTCTCTCTTTCTCTT
>JAOYMU010000263.1:3861764-3876513 GCA_025802295.1 Psammodynastes pulverulentus | reverse complement strand
CTCTCTCTCTCTGTGTATCTCTGTATCTCTCTCTCATCTCTCTCTGTATCTTTCCAGCCTCACCATGAGCTGCCTGGTGGGTCCCATATTCCAGAGCTCTAGTCACAGGACTGGACCATTGGTCATTCTGGAGCAGCCTCTCCACCTGGGTGCACTGAGGACCACCAAAATTTTCTTGTGGACCACCAGTGTTTTAGAGGGTTCTTGAAGCACTTGGAGGTTTACCTGTGTCCTCAGGGTCACCTGAGTGGTGCCAATGGTTCCTGTAGTCTGCAATTTTTCCTCTGGGAATCCATTCCTACTCCCACATCATTCCAAGGGGGTTCATCCCAAATTGTATGGCTAAAAGTCTGTAGAGATTCTCAGTCATCCAAGTCATAGTTGTCTCAAAGGTGGGACAACCAAGTGCTTCAACAACCCTCTAAAAGGATGCAAACAACCAGCTGTCTGCAAGGAATATAAATCCTTTCTTTCCCCACCATTGTGACAGAGCTGAAGAAGCTTCTTGGATGAGAAGCAAAACGTTTTCAAAGAAAAAACAAAGTCCAGTTGCTTCCAGAAAAAGCACCTTTGAGACAACCATGACCTGGATGACTTGAGATTGTCTATAGACGTCCTAGTCAGAGGAAATCTGTTATGGATTGATTTGACCTTCTCAGCCATCTCTTCCTAAACTGTCCAGCAAAGTTGGCTGGGGAATTCTGGGAGTTGAAGTCCACAGGTCCTAAAGTTGCCAAGGTTGGACACCCCTGCTCTAGCCTTCCAACCATGGGTAGGTGCCATAACTAATGTGCAAAGATGTGAATATGGAAAGATAAAAGTGACTGTATTCATTTGTTCCATGGAACAAATGCACACAGTCACTATTTAGATGATAGCTCTATTGGGAACAATCAAAAGGGCAGAAACCATTGCGCAAACTTTCAAGTTTTCCTGAACCCTTTATTAGGCAAGAAATTGCAAATGCAGGAATTGGGGGAAATAGCAGGAAATTATCCCAAAATTAAATCAGCTGTTTTAGCCATGGGACCAGCAACTCAAAGTTAGCTTCAATTGGAATAGATATCATTGTATCTTCTTTCTTTCTTTCTTTCTTTCTTTCTTTCTTTCTTTCTTTCTTTCTTTCTTTCTTCTTTCTTTCTTTCTTTCTTTCTTTTCTACATTTCCATGTTTAGTTTAGGATCCAAATTTACATACTAAATTTCTCAAAATTTCCCCTTTGGGAAAATAAATTCACTGTCAGAATCTGCATCATTGACATGGCGTCTTTCTGGGTTCCTGCCATCAAAGGGGAAGGGAAGGGAGGCATATGGGGCAATCCACACCTGTGTAACTAATGGTGGGAAATGGGGAGGGGGAAGTGACAACCAGAGGTGGTATTCAGCAGGTTCTGACCAGTTCTGGAGAACTGAAAGCGGAAGGTTTTAGCAAATACCACCTCTGACTGGCCCCGCCCCCATCCATTCTCTGCCTCCTGAATCCCAGCTGATTGGCTGGGTCTTCTTATCAAAGCAAAGACTTTGTCATGCCTCTTGGAGAACGTTCCTCACCTTGTTCAGCTTGTGCATCTCTTCCAAACTCTTTTGATTGACCCTAAAGTTGAAATCCAGGGATCCTTGTTTTTCTAGGCTGCCAAACATCATTCTGCGAGTTGACTTGTTGAGAAGCAGCCAGTCGACAATGTACAGGTCTGCTGTCAGGTCTCCCTTCTCATCCGGATACACTCCAGCTATGGATCTATTGTAAAATTCAGAGTTTCCAAGGAAGGGATGAAGCTGGAATGGAGCAGAAAATGGGAATGTTTAGAACTCAAATGACCTCTTAATATACTGACGTATAACTTAGAATAGAATAGAACAACAGAGTTGGAAGGGACCTTGGAGGTCTTCTAGTCCAACCCCTTGCTTAGGCAGGAAACCCCCTACCTTTTCAGACAAATGGTTATCCAATCTCTTCTTAAAACCTTCCAGTGTTGGAGCATTCACAAATTCTGGAGGAAAATTGTTCTATTGATTAATTGTTCTGTCAGGAAATTTCTCCTTAGTTCTAAGTTGCTTCTCTCCTTGATTAGTTTTCCACTCATTGCTTCTTGTCCTGTCTTCAGGTGCTTTAGAGAATAGCTTGACTCCCTCTTCTTTGTGGCAGCCCTTGAGATATTGGAACACTGCTATCATGTCTCCCCTAGTCCTTCTTTTCATCAAACTAGGCATACCCAGTTCCTGCAACTGTTCTTCATATGTTTTAGCCTCCAGCCCCTCATCATCTTTGTTGCTCTTCTCTGCACTCTTTCTAGAGTCTCAACATCTTTTTTACATCATGGCGACCAAAACTGGATGAAGTGTGGCCTTACCAAAGCATTATAAAATAGTATTTAATACTTAATATGATGTTCTCCATGTGTTCTGACATTAAAGAGGCTTCAAATGAGTGGTTTGAAATGTGAACAAAGACAGCAAATGCTCTCTGAAACTGTATGGAGTTTTAACCAAAATTAGAAGAAAGGCAAGGCCAGGCATTGATTTTCTGTGATTCTCTGTCTCCTACTCCTTCCCACAACATTTAATGATGGCTTCTAATGAGCAAGTCATCCCCAAAAGAGACTGTCAGACGACAAGGTGATTACTTGCTATCATTGATCACACAAGTAGGAGGTTACAAGAGCTCAAAGAAGCAGCTGCTGCAAGGCAGTCCTGGTGAACTGAGATTTATAGGGTCACAAAATGTCTGAAGCTATTGAATGGCCATAGCGATAAGCAAATCATGTTCACTTCATTCAAGATCACTTGAACAGCTCAGAGGTTGCAGGACAAAGTGTAGTCAGAAATAATAATGTAACTGAAGGTCCGTGTCTACATTTTGAAAAGTGATAAAAGCTTTGAAATGGGATAAAGACTTTTACATGCAATTCTGGGCCCCCCAAAATAAATAAATCTGTAGATGACTGTGAGCTGGGAGTTTGACAGCCCTGGCATAGACTATCCAATGGAAAGCTTGGTTGGATTGATTTGAAGGCAATAGGGTTGACTAAATTTCAGCCTTGAATCATCAGTCCAGATCCATGTAGAAAGGAGGGTAGCACTTTCATTGGCAAGGCTGTAGGAGGCATTGTGCTTCATGGGTCATTTGACAGTGCTATTTTCATGCATCATTCATGCTCAAATTGGTCCTTCTTTGATATTTTCCAGGTAGAAC
The DNA here is from genome assembly GCA_025802295.1 of Psammodynastes pulverulentus. Taxonomy (NCBI): domain Eukaryota; kingdom Metazoa; phylum Chordata; class Lepidosauria; order Squamata; family Psammodynastidae; genus Psammodynastes; species Psammodynastes pulverulentus. The sequence goes on along the minus strand of JAOYMU010000263.1, from coordinate 3,873,321 downwards.
ATGTGGCCTCTGATGTTTCTCCAGCCAAAGCAGGATGTATTCTCCTTGATAGTTGAAGTGAGGTAATGTAACAAATTATGGGGGAGCTGAGAGAGGGTTAGTTGAAAGGCGATCTTTGATGCTCCCTGAGCTTAGTTGCTTTTTTATAGATGTTTCATTACCCATAACAACTAGATAGCTTGGACTAGCACTGATGATGTTACCTAGTTTGGGTAATGAAACAACCAAGCTCAGAGAGCACCAAGGATGCCTCATTTCAGCCCTGAGCTACCAATATTCTCCTTTATCAATCAGTTGAATGCCTATCTCCAAAAAGGCAACTCAATCCAGTTGTTGAGGGAGGTGGGAAAAAGCATTTCAAAGATAATATGCCAAGCCACCATAAGACTAAGACATACCTGTTGCAGTTTTTAAGATTTAATATTACCCCAGACTAACATGAAAAGAACCCTTCCTAAAATCTCATTTGGCTTTTCTTGGTCTTGCTATCTATATGGAGATTTACAAGCCCCAACATAGGTTGTGTCCATTTTGCACAATCTTATGATAGACATGTGGACTTGGAAAGCATCTTTTGAGTGTGCAGCTCTTTCTTTTCATGCAGAATTTCAATGCGAGGGAACAAATGTAAAAAAAAAAAATCACATGAGGAAATGGTACAGTCCAGAAATCAATTAATTTTTTTCATTATAGACTGCTCCAATCCCAATCAATTCCAAACAACATACAATTGTCCCAGTTTAAAACAAAATAAAAATACAATGAACAAGTCACATGCACAAATGAACAGATTTTTCTACCCTCCCAAATAGCAGCATATTTGCTCTCCCTATGCATTAAATACTTTACCAAAGATTACTGTTAATGATGTTATTTTGTAGTAGAAAAAATATGGTTTTAAAAATTTCCTTCCTTCCTTCCTTCCTTCCTTCCTTCCTTCCTTCCTTCCTTCCTTCCTTCCTTCCTTCCTACCTTCCAGCTTCTTTCAAGTGTGGGGATCCCCTTGTTTAATTTCATCTTCCTCTTTTGACTGAAAGTATGTTGAATCTTACATCAAACTAGACTGAGCAAAACTGATTCATAGTCATTCATTCATTCATTCATTCAGGTAGACAAATGTGTGAGTTTCATTTTATCCCATTGACATATATCTAATTTTAATTGCCAAATTCTTTCTATCTCTTTTATTACATTTTTTTTTCTGGATGTTGGCTACACTCTCATTAAGAAAACCTCACCTCTTCAAGAAAGCCCAATCTAACAAAATAAAATTCTTAACCTGCTGCCCTGACCCAAATCAATAGGCTTAACTTTATACCTGATAGAGAGATTCATGTTGTGTGTCATGCAGCTATGTAAAAATGAGGAGCCCACTAGAAAGCAAGGGATAGTCACTTAGCTGAATGAGTAAGAATTCAAATGAAAACTCTGAAAACTGTTAAGTCTCTATGCTGGATGGACAAATCTGCCACTGCCAATTTGCAATTAGTGACAGATGTACAAAAGAGGAAATAGAGCAGGGAATTAAGACAGACAACTGAGTTTTGGGGAAAAAAATGTCACATACTTTCAATACTGGTTGGAATTTAGTCCCTAATTGTCTTAAATACACTTAAGCCCAAAAAATGTTTTTGGAAAAAACTTTCCTTTAAGCTGCAAGCTCTCGATACAGAATAATGTCTTTCATTTCAGAAATGGGGCAATAACATTTGTTACAATATCCAGTGGCACACTTTCAGAAATTAAGCCAGTGTTTCTCAAATCTGGCAATTTTCATATGCGTACTCTTCGACTCCCAGAATTCCCCAGACAGAATGGGGAATGGATGGGGAATTCTGAAAGTGGAAGTCCACACATCTTAAAGTTGCCAGGGTTGAAACAAATCTGGATTAAGCAAATAGAGTAGGAGTTGGAATATTCCAGGCCATCCCAATGATGGCAAACGTCACTATCTTTCAGTCCACAGGGTTATTACTGTGGCAAAAATTAGAGACATGATAAAAATCAAAGATACACATAAATAAATCTTGTCTCTCTATCTCTCCTTCCAGAGTTGCGAAGCAGTCATTTATTTATTAATTAAAAGAGCTCTATTCCACTTTACATTTCATTAGCCATCACAATCTCTGCAACATTTTTCATTTTGTTAAAACCCCAGAACATTTTAACAGTAAGTTTATTAAAGATATAATCATGCAATACAATTCTGTCAAGCCATCCAGTCAGCAATTATTCAGGCTAGCTAGCAAAAAAATAATTGGGGAAATACCCAAGCATATAAACAAATGTTTAATTCTCAATGACAGCTCCTGACACGTGTAGCCCTCCACTTCCCACAACACACAAAAAGAATTAATGGGGATATTATTACCTGTTGTAGCTGCCACAATGGAGAAATGTCTTCTTCTGCAGGGCAATCCAAGGATTTATTGACAAGTTGTGAAACAATAAGCAAGGCACAAGATAAAACACATCCCCAAATGAACAACCTTGAATTGGCTGTGTCCACAAACTGCATTGTTTATTGTGTTTGCCATTTCTCTCATTGTTATTGTATTTGCCATTTTGCCATTGAAAAAAACACACTGATACATTTTTTTTAAAATATAAGTTGTGATAAGCTCCAATGCATAAATCTCATCATAAAAGGTATTTCTCTGTCTCTTCCGCCGACACAGAGACAGGGACAATCCACATTATTCTTCTCTGCCTGAGATTACCACAATGTCTGGTTGCAGCTTTAGTTCACATTCAGTGCATTACAACAATTGAAAATTTGAAAACAGTCTTGAAGTCTTGGACTAGTGATCTCTAATGTGAAAGGCAAAAGCGATCCTTCATAAAGAAATACAAAGAGATAGCACTGAACAATAACATTACTTTAAAAAGTCATTTTAGAACTTCCTTTTGAATGAAGTTTGAAAGTGAAGAATTACTTGTTCTACTTTACATAGGCATTGTGACAATCAGAACCAACCCTTCACCCCTCTTTTAACAATTTATGCTGATTTTCCAGCTCTGAGTATGATTTCTAATTGGTTATCTGAATAACATCACTCACCTGTCATTCTTAATAATACTATCTTAGCTTATTTCTAAGTTGCGTCTCTTGTCTACAAACAATAAAAGTGTTCACAGTGCCAAAATAGTAAAGATCACCAGAATTAACAAAAGCACAAACAATAAAAACAAATACAAATGATAACATTTTCTTTCTTCTAACACGTCTTTTACCTGTGGGGAATAGTGATATTACTATTTGATTGGAAATGACATACACGCTGAAAATGAGCATTGGGATTTTTCCTCCTATTATTATTAACATTAATATAATAGCTTCACATCAGTTTTCCAACAATATTGTCAGTATGAGTTTGTCTGCCAATAATTTACTTCCGGAGCTTGGTTACAGAAAGATGATCAGCTGACACTTTAATTAAAGGCAACAAAAGAAAGTGATGTGTTAGTGGAATCTTGGAATAAAAATTCTTAAGCCACAATAATGCAATGGAGAGTTTAGAACTTCTTGAATAAATAATCACTGGAATTTTCCCATCCTAATTGTCAATTAGAAAATGGATAAGAGGAAAAATTAAATTATGTGTATTTGGGGGATTGAATGATCCCTCCAATAGTTTCTCAAAAGTGATCCTGAACCAGAAATGAAAAAGAGATAGGATTCCTTAGCATCTTCTCCCTCTACTCTCTGTCCAACTCTTTTGGAGTTTCTCTGCAACCTGTACCAATTTGCCATCTTAGATCCAGATTGTGTTCTCCATTGTTCTGGGATCTAGATCTACTTCAGATTATTGTGGACAGAAAATAAGAACTGCTGCACAACACCAGTACTACTATCACATTTTGGAACACATTTTTGTAAAGTTGCTGTGGGTTTTTTTTTAGTCAGAGAAGGGGAAAAAGCCTTGAGGACATACAGTATTCAATTAGATTCGCTTTAGGGCATTTGTATAACCTTTCCTAGGATCAACCAGACAACACATTCAGACAAATAGCTATCTCTACATTGGGGAGGGGGAGTGTCATCTAATTATTTGTTGCAAGATCCCCTGCTTCCCCCACACACTTTTCCCCTCTTTCTTCCTCATCTTCAGCTTCATTGCAGCATTTCAACAGATAATAAATAATACCTGACCGTTGAGTTTGTTCATTCCTCACTTAAATTTTTGAAGGAATGTTCCCTCTTCCTCACATATTTATTTCCCTTTAGATTTTATTTATTTAAGAAAATTCAACTCACTCTCCATGACTCTGAGTGGCTAACAAAGATTTTAGGTATAGAAACAATGGAATTCAGCAAATGGAATGAGAGTATTTAAATTAGTTAAGAGTGATAGCCTCAATGTAGGATTAAAATGGAAGTCAATCAGTATATAATAATTTTTGCTTATGAATTTTCTATGGGGATTTTTGTAGGTCTTAATACGAAAGTAGCCAGTTTGGAGTAGTGGTTAAGGCACTACTAGGCTAGAAAACAGGAGAGTGTGAATTCTAGTCTTGCCTTAGGCACAAAGTCAGCAGGGTGTCTTTGGGCCAGTCATTTTCTCTCAGCCCTAGGAAGCAGACAATGGCAAACCACTTCCAAAAAACCTTGCCAAGAAAACTGCAGGGACTATTCCAGGCATTCTCCAGGAGACAATATTGACTAAAATATTGTTTCACACACACACACAAACACACACACACATTATAATATTTCATATTTGTTGTTGTTGTCATAGATACCTGTTTTTTTGTTTTGAAACAATCCCTCATCCCTGAAATAACATACAGTATTATTTTCTTCAGTATATGTTTACTCAAGTGTAAACTCTGTTGTATTCAATATAAGTTATTCTTAACATTTACAATTTTGGTAATCTGAAAACAACATTTAATACAGCACAATTTCTGACTAAAATCATCCGACTGAGATCAGCATATGTGGGCCTGATTAAGGTAGATTGCAGAGGTGATAAAGAAATATAATTTTATCTCATTTTATTCTATTTTATATATTTATGTATTAAATTATTGTATTTTATCCTATAACTATTGTATTTTACCCTACTCTCATTTTAAATTTAGAATTTTATTGGTAATATAAACTGATATTGGTAATATAAGTTTGAACCTGTATGTTGATGTGGCCTATAAGCTAATCAATCAATCAATATATAAATATATATAACTTTGGTAGGACATCTGCTGCCTTACAATGATTTGGACTACAACATCATAAAATCCTATCATGTCCAGTAGTCTGAGATTAAGGGAATAGAATCTTAAAACAAAGGGAAAACACAAAATTATCTATCCTTGGCAAATGATTTTTCACTTTCAGGGTTACGTCTTCCATGCACTACCCAGCACCTTTGCAAAAAAATAAAATTAAAAAACAAACTTGTATTATTCAATATAAAGCTGCATTTCTTTTCATGTTCCATCTCTTCCAGTAAGTGTTACATTTTGCAGTCCATATAATTTGCTGCATTGCTGATTATAATAAAACCAGTTTTTCCATGAATGTTCAAATTCATGGTAGTATAAAAAAAGTGACCGTAATAATAAAAGAAATCTGCTTAGCGTAAGGCAGAAAACTACAAATGAAAACAAACAGAAGTGTTTAGAAATAGACAAGAATGAAAGTAACAGTATTTCACTTCTTTAACTGTTGGCAAAGACTATCACTGAGCAGAATCATAATTATTACATCCTTCTAATGATTTTACTATTCACTTATTGCAAAGTATTGCTAGTTGTGGAAAATATCCACTTTAAATAAGGAACCAAAACATTTGGAGATAGATACCACAAATATAGCATTGCCACATTTTTGTTTATGAATTCTAAGACAAATAAAAATATGCCATCTTATCCCATGACTTCATCATTAATTTTATAGCACTTGTACTTGGACTTATATACACCACACACTGCTTTACAGCATTCTTTACAGCACTCGATGGCTTACAATGTTGACATATTGCCATTAACAATTTTACTGACCTCAGAAGGATGGAAGGCTGAGTCAACCTTGAACCCATCAAGATCGAACTCCAGACTATGGGCAGAGTTAGCTTGCAATTCTAATTCTATCATACTATCAACAGAACTTTTAGCTGCTTCCTGCATACTGGAAGTCTCTTGCATACAGGAGAAGCAGATGAGAACATCACATTTGTTGTCTCCTCTCCTATTTAGTTTACTTCTTGAAATATTGGCTAAAAATATAAAATTTTAAAAAAGCAACTTGTAAGTTAAAGGCTTGATTCTGAAAAATCCACTAAAGAGAACAGAGACATCAATGGAAAAAAAATAAAATAATTTGGTACATTAGCAGGTTTTAAAGTTAATAATCAGAGGGAAAAGATGTTACCAAAAATATAAAAATAGAGGATCAAGCAGAATTGGTGGGGGAAATGGGTTTTAGCATTGAGGGAAAAAAAGAAAATATCTGGGTATCATTCTGACAAAAAAATGTTATGTTATTTTAACATAACAAGGTTAAAACATAAAATGAAGCTTAAAAAGACATGTTAAGAAGGGAAAATTTACAATTGACGTTGTTGGGGAGAAATTCACTGATAAAAATGAATGTTTTGCCTAGAATGATGTTTTTGTTTTGCCCAATACCCGTTATGACAAATCGTGCCCCTTTTAAACAGTAGTAAAAGGATATATCTATATATATATGGCAAGGCCAACAAACAAACAAGCAAATTTAACCGAGTTAAATATAAGGTGTTACAAGATGCAAAAGAAAGAGGAAGATTGGGCTTACTTGATTTGAAAACATAAGTACAGCAACTACTAAGGACATGCTACAGATATCCCATCTGTGCTACATACTCATAACTTGCAATGCTTTTTAATAAAATAGCTGGGATAACTATGACTATGAATCCCCACTTCTTTCCTGTATTAACACAATCTAATTGTCCATATATCACAAAGTAAAATCATTTAATTTATACTTAAGCATTATTTATAGCAATATCTTACATCCTATATAGATGGTAAAAAGATTTAGCACTGCGTGCAATCTTAAATTTAATTTTTAAATTAAAATGAAACCTGGCTCCTCATTTTCTCTTTAGAAAGGTTGTAGAATTAAGCACAGCATAATATAGTAAGATTATCGTTTGAAGAAATGAATATGATATTTCTGAAAAACTGTAAAATAATTTGAACTTAAAAATAATTCTTCACTTAAGCTAGAAAATATTGCTGGAAAAATGGAATGGACAATCTGTTGGTACAAAAAAATAGTATAAAGATTCATTTTTAAAACTGAGCACCTGCTGTAAAACAACCATCTGTGTTTAACTGTAATTTAATTATAGGTTCATTCCTTTTGTGTGCACTGGAAAGAATCTCATAGGTCTTCTCTATTTACTCTGCAATCAACTTCTGGCATATTGCAAAAGGAGCAAGCATATTTTTTTTGGGGGGGGGTAACACCTGCTAACTTCATTTCATTGCATTTTTCGTAAAGAACATATGGGATTTTACAGTGATAGTGGCAGAATCTTTTTTTTTAAATCTATGGTATGAATATAGCATATGTGTCTATGTGTGCATGTCTCTGTGTGTCTCTGTGTATTTATATGTGTGTGTGTACACACACATACACAGAAATCAAGCACTGCATTAAATTAATTGCAAGCGTTAAAAGTAGTAGCACTGTGGAAAAGATTATTTTAATGAATTCACCCAAAGGTGGAGATAACACGGTGATGCATATGTCTGTTCTACCGTAAACATTGTGGTTCAGATCCTGCCATCTTTGTGGATATTATCTCCGTGGTTGGAATTATATGAAGTAGTGGAGGCAACAGAGTTGGGGAAAGGTTAGTAGGCTTGTTTTCACCACTCCTGGCATTTTATTTGATGATACAGCAAAATTGAGTTAACGGTGTAATGTGGGGTACATTACAATTCCATTACATGAGCCATTCTCCATCACATTCTCATTCATTTCTAACCTGTCTCCATATTTTCTGAATTATTTTACTCACTAGTGAAAATATAACCTAAAACTCCAACGGTTTCATGTACATATTCAAGAACATTTGAGTCCATACATCAGATTATAAACATTAGCAGGATATCTAAAAAAGAAATACATTTAAACTTACAGGGTAAGGAATTCCCAATAGAAATCATTGTTATCTCAGAAAACATTTTCATATGTAGGGTGACTGTATCCTCTCTCCTTAAATATGGGGAATTAACATGATGCCTCTGTAACAAGCACAACCACACAGTAAAAAGTGGGAAAAAGAAAGGCTAGGCATTTAGAACTTTGGAGACAAATGTCAGCTTAACCATTAGGGACGTTGATGAGAGTAAAATGTGTGCAATGCTCGCTGCCTGCTGATAACACTTGTGCAATTGCTGTCATCAGCAAGGTTACACCAGATCTCAAGGGATTCTCAGGACTGTTGGAAAGGCTTTGACTTTACAAACTGTGCTACAGTCTGAGACTTTGATATATCTTGACATTTAGCCAATTACATTTCCAAGTCATTTGTATTTGTTTAGTTTGTTTCCCATTTGCAAGTAGAGACTCTGATATAATCATGAAGTTACGGCACCAATGGGTTCTGTATCAGGTAGCCTACTTATAAAAATAAATAAATAATTCAATTAGCAAATGGAATGATAGGTCAGAAATGAAATATTAGAGTTGACTGTGAAATGAATAAAGTTAATTTAATAGCTTAATGTAAGGTATATGCCAATACGCTTGAAAATACTGGGCCACTGTTTTTATGACATGAAAAGGCTTCCTATTCTCCCATATCAAAGCAAATTCACTATAGCTTTCCCAATGTGAATTTGTGATGAATGTAATATTCTTAACTATTGTCTATGTTAATTTGCAGGATTGGATTTGGTGCTGGGGATTGGTAAAAGTGACCTTATTTATAGAACAGTGGTTCTCAACCTTTTCTTCCCCCATGTACCCACTTTAAATAACTTTTGTGGTCATGGACCATGGCCACGAACTACCAAGACTTCATTAAAGATTAAAATCATAATATTTTTTGAAGCCTTTGTGGATCCACTGTGATGATATTGTGTTCTCCCAGGGGTTCACAAACCACAAGTTGAGAACCACGGTTACAGAGAATAACATTAGCTTCCCATTCAGGTTTCTGTATATTCCCAGTGTGCTTTTTGTGTTTCTTTTTATAAAGAGCAGAATTTCCATATATATTCTCAGGGGAAAGGAACAATCCCTCTGTCCTGAAAATAATGACCAAAGGGATTTCTCTCTCTTCTTCTCCTACTTTTAATTTGGATAACTTAAACTGATGACAAGCCTCAGTTGTGAAAAGTGCATGTTCTCAAACTCTGAAACCTATTAGCCAATATTTTTGCAAATATCTTATAATCTGTATTTAATAATGAAATAGGTCTATAATTCTTTGGATGTCTCAAGTCCTGATCTTCTTTAGGGATTAATGAAATAAAAGCTGTTTTCCATGAAGGTGGAGCACCTTCTCCTAATTGAATTCTATTAAACAATTCTTTAAGAGGTACTAGCATTTCAGATTGTAAATGTTTATAATACACAGCGGTTAGTCCATCTGTACCAGGAGCCTTGCCAGTTTTTAACTGTTTAATTGCTAGTAAAATCTCCTCTTCTATTATTGGATGATTCAAGCACTTTTTCTGTTCCTCTGTAATTGTAAGAATATTTTGTTGTTCCAAATAATTATCTATATCCATACTTTTAATTTTATCCGCAGAGTATAATTTTGTATAAAATTCCAAAAAAACCTTTTAAATCAAATTCTGTTGGTAAACCTTCTTATCTTTATAAAATAATTTTTCTACTAGACGAGATTTTTGTTTCTTTCTTAACATATATGCAAGCCATCTACCTGGCTTGTTCGCATTACAAAAGGTATTATGTTTAGCATATTGCAAATTAATTGCAACTTGATCCAAGATCAACATATTAAATTGACCTTTTAATAAAGTAAGCTCTTCTTGGACTTTCTTATCCCCAGGATAATATATTAAACATTTTCTTTTTTCTTAATTTCTTCTAACTTTCCAACTGTTTACGTCTATATGCATTATTCATGTTAATCAAAACTCCTCTCATATACGCCTTACTAGCATCCCATACCATATCCATAGATGTTTCATTATTTAAATTAATAGTAAAAATTGCCAGGATTTCCTGGATCTTTCACCAATTTTCAGTTCCATCCAAACCGGGCTATGATCAGTCAGTGCCCTTGGAAAAATCTTTGTCTTCTTTACCCTAGATTATAAAAGTAGTGTGAAAACGAGTCAGGAAAGTCTTTTGTTCTTTCTGTCTGTTCAGAAATGTAAATACCAAGAGTAAGGAGTGATATTTATTACCCTGCTGTGAGCTGCCATGGATCCCCCATTCACTAAAACGATCTTGCTTTCTCTATACAAAAATGAAGTGAAAGAAATATTTAAAGATCGAGTTGCATGAACTTTATTTTCTGCTCAAGAGAAGGGAAACTAACAGAAAGTTGCCAGTTTCAACCCTGGCTTGCTTACGATTTCAGAAGAAGATTGATGAGGCTTGATCTCTTTTCAATAGGAAAATGGCTTGCACCCAAACACCATAGGAGCTTAACAATGTGAATTGAAGCCAGCTTCTGGGTGCTTTCTATTGCAGGGAGCTGTCTAGCCTTGGGTGGGGGGATTCCTTTGGTTGGGATGAAGGTTTGGAGCACAGAGAAAGTTAGCTGTTCCTAGAGGGTGGGGCTGACAGTTTCATCCCTGGAGTCATTTGGCCAAGGGAAATATGGCAGGGAGTGCTGGATAGGCCATCCCAAGGAAAGAAATCTCCAGTGGAAATAGCCATTTCTGGATTGTTAAGCCTATTCTGGTAACTCTGTGATCAGATTTCTGGCACTATTGGCCTCAAGATGCTGATATTAATGCCAGATCTGTTTGCAATAAGTTCATCTTCTTCCATTATTTAGTGTTGGGTGAGGCATGGATAACTGAAATCTGGCTGAGCAACAAAGTCATCATGTTGGGAATTGTCCTAGTCAGCCTTGATATTATGGCTGGGGAGGGCAGGTGGTTCTGATTGTGAGAAAGACTTTGAGTATGACCAGAAACACAACTTTGGAGATAATGGATATATGTGCCTATTTGTACTGCAGGGCTGTAGAAACAAGATAGGGATTTTTGCATGTATATTGACCATTCCTTGAGTTGTATGATCTAGCTTTGGGGTTGGCAATGGAGAACTTACACCTTTTGGTTTTGATAACCTTAATCTACTAGCCCAGTGATGGTGAACCTATGGCACGCGTGCCACAGGTGGCACGCAGAGCCATTTGTGAGGGCACGCGAGCTGCTGCCAAACTTACCTGCTCTGCGCATGTGCGCACCTCCCAGCTGATTTTTGGCCCATTTGAGGGGCCATTTGTGCCCTCCCAGAGGCTCGAGGGAAGCCTCTGGAGGCTAAAAATGGGCCCGTTGTGACACTTCCAGTATTTCCAGAAGGCCCGTTTTTCGGCCTCCCGAGGCTACAGAGACTTCCCTCGAG